>JBBMJY010000006.1:17642951-17669135 GCA_037833715.1 Toxotes lorentzi
ATAGATAGATAGATAGATAGATAGATAGATAGATAGATAGATAGATAGATAGATAGATAGATAGATAGATAGATACAACTCTGATCAGATTAGGCAGACAAAAAAACGACGCACACAAATCAAAGTGAAAATTAGAAATTTTTTCATTTTTGAAAGGAAGTGGAACAAATAGCTTTTGGTGAGCAACACTAGAAACACACTTAGAGAACTCTTTAAGGAAAAACCATTAAGAACTTTTTACCTCAGTGTGAATGTTGCTAGGGGGAAAGACAGTCTAAAATGTAAATGTTCTGCGGTATGTTCTTTTACATAAAGAGAGCTTCACCCCTCTGGGCCACATGAATAAGATTTTTAATAGCAGGAGAGTTTTCTAGGAACGTACTGGAAGGTTACATGTCCTTTTGCACTTGAGATTAAAACAGTACATGCCTGTGCATAAGGTTTCACTAATTCCTCGAAGAACTGTTACTTTTTTGAGAGATGGTTCAGTGTTTTCACGGCTGCCAGCTTGGTGCCATATTATAAGCTGAGACAAGGGGAACATGCACAAAGGGGGTCACGTGAGCAAAAAGTGAGAAGGGATTATGGTCAGCCAGAGATGGTATGTTAAATATCTGAATCATGTTAAATGCAAAATATAATACAAAGGATAGCAGGTGTAGGTGACAAAATAAAGGTGTTTATATACCAAGAGTGACAGTGTTTGTGAGCACCAATGTATTTCTGTGTGTAAGGCTATGGGATCATGGCAGTGACCTCAACTGATTGAGCTCACACAGCATCCTATCCCCAGTCCTCCCCTCCTGTAGTGGGTGGGGAGCATAGTGCTATCTGTGGACTTGAAAAGTGACAGGACCAGCTGGGGAATGAAATCCAGTAAGACAGGCAGTTCGACTGGGAGACCAACTGCTGCTCAGTTACGGCAGCGTGCAACTCAACTCGGAAAAACCAAGCCAGGATTCAGTGTAACTGCTGCCAAACATCAAGAGTTCTACAACAACCAGACACCACAGTGCCACTGCAACTGATCATGTTCTGTGAGGCTTTTTCAAGAACCCTGGAGATCAATCAGCAGCCATTATCCTTAGCAATCCTCTCAATGCTCCAAGTGCTGGTGACTCATGCTGACATCTAGTTATAGGTGGCAGAATCAACATTACTGCGAGGACGATGGGTGGGAAGCAGTCTCACAGTTTTTCCAACAAGGAGTTGAATGAGGTGAGTATGAGCCAAAGGAGGAGGAGTGCTTTGAGAGACAATCAGCCCAGCCTGTCCTCGGCTGCTGAGAGGATCCGCAGACACGCCACAGTGCACTTTGGTTACAGCACCCTGAGTCTAGCCATGCGGGGGCTTGGTGAGACCCCAGCTGAGTTGTGGGAACTCAGAGAGGTTCAGAAGCTAAATCTGTCCCTGAACTGCCTGTGCTCTCTGCCCCCTGCCCTGGGAACTCTGGACAATCTTGTGATCCTCAACCTGTGGGGCAACAACCTGTCCAGCCTCCCACCTGAGATTGGCCTCCTGAAGAAGCTGCGTGTGCTCTTTGCTTGTCGCAACCGCCTGAGCGAGGTCCCTGAGGAGCTGGGTTCCTGTACCTGTCTAGAGGTGCTCAGTCTTGCCAACAATCAGATCACAGGCCTCCCTGGCAGCTTGGCGACCATGCACAGTCTGACCAAACTCAACCTTAGCCACAACCGTATCGCTCACATCCCCACCTGCGTCTACAGCATGAGAGGTCTAGTCTTCCTCCACCTAGCCTGCAACCGTTTGGAGACAATTGCGGACCAGATCCAGGACTTGGTTAACCTGAAGATCCTCATCGTGGAGGGAAACAGTATCCACACACTGCCCAAGACACTGTGTTTTCTTGAGTCTTTAGAACTCCTCAATGTTGACTTCAATGACCTGCAAAGTGTGCCAGTTGAAATGTATCTGCTGAGCAGGCTCGGGAGGTTGGCGTGCCACCCGCTGGATAAAGGACTTCATATTATCCACAACCCCCTCCTTAAGCCTATTCAGGAGGTGCTGCAAGGAGGACTCAGTGCCCTCTATAACTACCTCAAACCCACGTGAGGGACTACCACTCTGTGTGTGTGTCTAAAAGACTGTGTCGTAATAGGACGTTGGCACAAATCTGACCCCTGGCACGTGGTAGTCATGCTCCGTGTCTCCTGTTATCTGACTGTCAAAGATATTATGACTCAAGACAGATGACCGTTACTCAGTGTTTATATTACAGGATGTCTTCTGACTGACAGATAGATTTTCCATTTTTTTATGTAATATGAATGTTTGGATATAAACAAAGAACAAGTAACTGCTGTGTCACATCTAAACATTTGTTAATCCACAGGAAAGGGGTCAGGAAAAGTCACACAGCTCGCACAAAAATTCACAGGTCTACATTTGGGGGCTGATCACTGGTCAGTTGATCTTGTTTGGCAGCGAGGGAGCATAGGGGTGAATTCAGCCACAGATCACCGCTCTCTTTCGGGTCATCGGGATCAGGTGTGTAAGGTCAGTGGAAAAAACAGTGGAGGGGGCGGCTTAAGACCTGCAAAAACATAAAACAAAACACAACAGGGACTTAGACTCTGATTAAATGTTGTTCCATTCGAGCAGATCAGAGCACGGCTGCTGGGTAGCAGCTCCTCTGAGGCTGTTGGGTGTTGTAATTCCAACAATATGAAAACGGTTACGGAAACAAAAACCTCACAGTGTATGATTTGACAGAATGCTTTTGCCTCAGAGTAAACACAGTAAATATGGACCACTGTGGAACAAATTTAATTGAAATAACTCACCTCATTAAGATGCTTGTTATCAAGTGACTTTATCTTGAACAGTAGAGCAGCTTTGTGACGTGATGAGAAATTGTGTGTATGACTGAGGAAACAAATGTGTGCGTCTAATTTCTGTTATCATCACGTTGTCCCTGTGAATAAAACCGAAGTTTGTGTCAACTTCGGTGTCAACTTCGGTACATGTGTACCTCATGTTAATGAGGTACACTCACTACCTCTAAGAAGGTCAGGTGCATTTTTAACCAGTCACAGTGGAGATTTAATGTGCTACAGAAAAGACAAAAAAGTGACCTCTGTTGGTACATACCTGTTACTACATCAGTCAAAGTGAATCTAACTCTCTCTCTCTCTCTCTCTCTCTCTCTCTCTCTCTCTCTCTCTCTCTCTCTCTCACACACACACACACACAGACACACACACACAACCCATGCATTCATGATAGATGAACCCCCCCTGAATAAGTCTTTGTCCTAGATAGTGATCATGGGACATGTTGTCAAATAAAGCACCTATAAAGATATTGCTTCAGTGTGAGTCAGTTGACCTGAATTCAGGTATTAGTGTTCTGTGCTGATGTTACAGTTTGAGTGATAACACAATAAACAATGACTTTGTCTACTTGTATCACTTGTTTAAGATAAAATAATATGTAATAACGTCTGTTTCCACACACACACACACACACACACACACACACACACACACACACACACACACACATATATATATATATCCATTTTCCATCACTACTGAAAGTAGCTGATGAAAGTACCTCATAGATTCAAACTTGAAAGAACAAAGTGATGTTTGGGGTCCTGTTATGTCTAACACTCTCTTGTGTTCAGTCAAGCGAAACCCACTTTAACCACTATGACAATTAATTAAAGTGATCCTTCACTGCGTGGAACTCAGCCTCACTGCAGTTAACAGTGCTCACTCACTAGTGGTCAGCTGTACGCCGGGGAACACCCAGGACCGCCGTTACCGGGCTTTGTAGGATTTTCTGATCTTATTTAATTGCTGTGTGCTCTGATAACTCTGGTTTATAATGAGACACAGTGCAAAATATAACATAACTGGGTGAACACAGATCGGCACCCGTGTTCTTCATTCAGAGGTATTATGCATTTATAAGCCAAAGCTTAGAAAACAGTTTAGCATCACTAGCAGTGAGTGACTTCCCATAATGAAGGACAGCTAATCAATCTCGTATTGAGCTTGTGACAGTCAAAGCACAGGATAATCACAATGGAATTAAATGACAAAGTCACTGTTGTCTGGCAGCCACACGAAGAGAGACTTAATAAGTCTTTCTTTGTACTGCGGGTTAAGTTGTGTGATTTATTCAGTCACACTGAGACTCCTCACATAGGATGAGATGATTGGCATTTATTGACAAACAGCATTACGCTGCCACATATGTCAATTACCACAAAGTGTTATTTATCTCATTATTCTTATGTTTAACTGATTCAAATCATCTCTGTGGGGAGAAATATGAGGGAGAATAGATTCGCTGAAGGTTCCTGCCCTTGCCGGTGGCATCTCTCCACGCTGAAATGTCAATATCACCGATTCAGTCGCTCAGGATGTTGTTCAGAAATCAGCAACCGTGAGTCACTGAAACAGTGGGCCACTGTCACAACCTTTGAGGCCTAAATATGGAATCTTTCGATGCTGGTCTGGTCCTTCCCCTCCAATCATTGTAATGCCAAAGCTTTTCTGTGTATTGCTTTGAGAATGTGATGGAAAGAAAGCTCATGAAATGTTACTGGGTTTAAAAAAAAAAAGTGTCAGGTCAACATAAAGTATTTTCAATAATGTAAGTGGTACATGGGCTTGTTTTTGCCATCACCACAGTGTGTTGACTTGATTAAAAACAAAAAACATACACACTGAATCAGCTGAACACATTTTGGTGTGCATGAAAAGTAGTTGGTGTGCCAGCAGAGAAGTCTAAATAGATAGCTAACGATGGACACAAGGTTGAAATAGTTAGCTAAATTGATAAATGGTTGTAACTGGCAGCGGAAAGTGATGGGTGGCACTACTGTTGGGGGATATTATTATGATTTATTTATTGAACATGACTTTGAACTGTGTTTATGGAGAGCCACTGAAACACACCCCTCAATCACACACACATACACTCACTCTCTCTCCTTCTCTGCATTCGGGTGTGCAGACAATGATGTTATCCATTCATTCCTCCATCCAGTTGGAGGAGTTAACATTCTCACCAATTCCCATGACACACTGGTATTCATGCACTCCTGGCAACATAACAGCTGAAGCCAAGACAATACCGAAAGACCGCAAAGAGATGTGTGGTGTTTCTCTGAAATGCTTCAGCCATTGTTGACCGTACTCATGTAGAAAAACAACAACTGGAGTCATATATCCTTGACAACAGGAGGTCATTTTGAAACTAAATGTGGACCCATGTCAATCTGGCTGCATTTTAATTAGCCATGAAAACTGCTGGTACAAGTGAAATGGCCATGTGTGTTTATGCATGCAAAAACAATGACATTGGTTGACTTTGTCATTAGTTGCTTATCCATCTCTGTGTTTGATATTGCTGCGAAAATACCCTGGTGTTGTTTGCTCTTGCTGTCTAAGATAAGACTAATTTTGAACAAATATTTGTATATATTAAAATAAAGTGTCATTATTGATTCATCAAAGTTGAAAAAAAAAAGAAAGTCTGTGATGATGCAGTCCTGTTTTGCCAGGTCACCGGATGAGGTCCTCTTGAATGTCAGCCCAGGTTTCCCTTTAATGGAATCAATGCGTGAATTTGATCAGAGAGGACACACGGGGTGAATCCAGCTGGCAAAGATTTTAAGCTATATTAAGTTTATAAATTAAGGCGTCAAGTTGAGCATGAAAAAGTTTAAGTTTAACATATAGTTTATTTAGTGGAGGATCTAGAGTTGAGCTACCCTGTGACTAAAAAATGAATTTGTGACATTATTTCATTACATTATGAGGACAGATAGTCCACGCTATGAGATTACCCATATTTCACTGTAAAGGTTTTCATATATATATACGCTGATACTGGTTATAAAGGAATAGTCTGACATTTAGAGAAATAAGCTTATTCACTTTCTTCCACTGAGTTATGCAAGAAGATTGATATCACTCAGCTGCTGGTTAGCTTATCTTAGGATACAGTAACACAGGGAAACAGCTCTGTCCAAAGTTGTTAAGCCCTAATTTCCAAAATGTCAGACTTTGAGTTTGACTTGAGCTCAGTCAAAATCAGCCTATTTTAGCTAAATGACTTTTTGCTAAACAAAGTTAATGCATATTTGCTTAATCATATCTCATGTAACATATAGAGAATGAAATATTTCCTTGTTTTTTACACAAACATTACTTTATGGTCATTTCTGTATTCTGTCACCTTCAGCAAATGAGTTACTGGCAATGGGAAAGGTTAAAAGTTCAATATTAATTTTAATAAGTCAAAACGAAAAGAGAAAATATATACATTTAAAATGAAAATTGTTTGAGCTTTGCAGTTGTCTTTACTTTTACACGTCCAACAATTGTAATAACCCAAACAATGAGGAATACAAAAGATCATCTAAAGAGCAAAATATAGATACTAACATTACTGATTTTTAATCCCAACATCAGTGACTGATTAACTCATTTCCACCTTAAATTGATGATGGCTGTCTGGGTTAAGAGCCCACAGATTTTTTGCATGGCCGGGTTAGCTGCACTATTTTACCTCAACTACTTTGAGTCTCCACAGCTGGTCCAAATAAGCGCCAATAGAGTCTCAGTTAGAGGCGGGAGGAGGGGACAGCTCACCTCCGCCTGTCGTCTCACTCACAGGCGGGGCTCACACGTGCCCTCTACCGGCCAGACAGAGCGCACGCAGGCGCTGCTCTCCTGGAGCTGCCGGACCACTCAATCCAGGCGTAATTCAGGAATCAGGACTCACTCACACATTCCTCCTCCAAGTGTGGAGCAAGCCGGCAAGGAGCAGCCGTGTCGGCGACAGTGTCCTCTCACCCCCGACAGCACGCCAAGGGACGGAGGGCAGGAGGAAGACTTTAGATATAACACTCCTAAAAGTATAGGTAGGATTCAAGTTGCAATCAAGAAAAGAAGAGTTGCCAGTTAACCCCGCTGCTGGGGGTTAACGCTACGACGGTGCTGTCGACATGGATAAAGTTATCAATTGTTTGTTTGCTGCAATTACCCTGCTGTTGTCCGCCCGAGGGGAAGTTTTTAAAGGTAAGGAGGACTACCTGGAGATGTTTGTACGTACAGGGAATACGTGCAGTGTTGTTTTATGCACACAGACGAGGATCGAAGTGCACGGTGAAGGCACTTCAACTCAGTTTGCCCACTATTTTGTGTGATTGTTTAGTCGCAATTTTGCGGCTTTAACTAATGTTTGTGGTGTAAATTCGAGCATACGTGGCAGCAGTGTGAGTTATGTGAGGGCGGCATTTTGCAGACAAAGTGAATTAAAAACATGAATTTCGCTCATGTTTAATTTACCGTGAACGTGAATGTCACAGATTCACAGCTACAACCCTGGCATTCATCAGTACTTCGTATCCCACCTTTGGAGGTTCTGTGCGCAACGAGCAGGTGCGCCACGGGCACCGGAGCACTCCGCTGCTTTCAATAACCCCGATTCATATGACCGCAAGTTTAAGGAGTTCAGTGCTCGCGTCTAACTTTACCTTGATAAGTTGCTGTCTAATGTGATTAACCTCAAGACATTAACGCACCAAACTGTCACCGTACGCTGTTGTTTGTTATAGGTCGAGGTCATAAGCCAAACAAGACCTACTGTTATGACTGCACCGTGAACTCTATACGGACTTCATTTCTAATGTCCCAGTCACCGTGTGGACATAAGCTTGTAATTCCCAGCCTTAGGTGCCCAGTGGGAATTATATCTGGTGTGTGATCTCTTTTCATCCCTAGTTCTCTTAGTGTTTTTTTTTTTTTTTTTTTTTTTTTTTTTGTAGCTGAAGTGTTTAAATTCCTTATGTCTTATATCTATGCATTAGTATATATAATTTACATGGGTTAAACCCCCCCCTCCCTTGGTCACATGCCCTGTTTCCAGAAAAGTGTGTGTTTTGTCATTTTGATGGATTTGTTGTTTCACCGTTTGACAGGTTGTTGATGCAGACTTCCACTCATAGATACAGACACAGCACTCCTGCTCAAATGAATGTTGTTCGAGGCAACTTCATTTGTGGAAAGTCTATTCAAAGCTGTGTGGAGAGAAAAAACTTCCAGGATTAGTATCAGATAGTGGTTTGACTTATTAGAATTACTCACATAATAGTGCAGACTTTCACCTTCAGTGGTAAAGGCTGTAGATTGCCTGAGGGCACTTAACATTCAGAGCCTCATTTAGCCCCTGAAGGGCTCATTTCTGTTGTCTCGGCAATGGCTTTATATGTGGAAAAGGCGCATTAGCCTTTATTCATGCCAATCAATGTGTATAGACAATGAGTGTCCAGTCTGATGGTGATCCATACTGCCAATACAATTAGAGCTGCACTTAAAAAAATATGTCTTTAAATGTGAATGTTAGATTTTATGTGCTGCACTGGCTCTGGGGGAGCGTAGTGCGAGTGGAAGTTGTAGTTGTGATGCGTGGTTTCAGCTCCTGTCGGATTATGTGGGATTCAACAGAGAATTGATGCATTTTTCAGAGAGCCTGTTGGGGGCAGCATGGTACACATATAATATGATGCCCAGATGATGAAGTTAAGATGCTCAGAGTGGAAGACCATGAGTCAGACTCGTAGATCAGAATTCAGATGCACTTTGGAAACTATCTGAGTCTGTGCTGTGGCAGAATTGCAGTTTGATCACAACTCTTGAGGCAACCAAATAACTTAGCTGCTAAAAATAAATAAATTTTTATTTTGTTTTTATGTTCGTACTTTCTCCAAACTGGTCCTGTTCCTAGAAGGGATGTTTTTACAGAGGGCATCTGGCTTATACTGAGACATAAAGAAGATGCGTTTAAATATTTTATGATGAATAAATAGTGTTTATCTGGTAGTCTGAATACCATGGGTCAATTTTTGTGACTGAGAACTCTCTTACCCTGAAGCTCAAAGTATTCCCGGTCCATTTTTGTGTGAGGTTTATCAGTCTTGTCCGCTGGCAGCCTCAGGACTGGGAGATTTATTGGAGTAGGCTTCACTGCAGGGCTCCCAGTGGTGCCGAAACTGTCGATAAATGTGCTCCTAATTGCATGAGTGTGTGTGTAAATATGTAAACCAGGAAGAAATCAATTGGATGTGTTTTACTCTCTCAGGCTGGGTGACGGATTAGCCACACACAGATGGAGAGGTAGGGGCTAAATATGAGCCTGTGCGTGCGGCTCGAGACATTTGTTATGGAGAGTATGTGCTAACAGCTCATGTGATAATTAGATCACTGAGGTAACCAGAGTACCAGTCTACTTCAGTGCGCGGTATCAGCACCTTGTGACAATGCAGCCTCAATTTGATCACAGAGAGCAGTCCTACGGAAGTCTTTTAATTTACGCCAAAAAAGAAAGCTGTCTCCATAATCAGGATCACACTGTATCAGTTTCATCTCCTTCCTCTGTGAACTTGTTTGTGCTCCTGTGTATCTGCCCTCAGTGGTATGGTAGAGGTGAACTGCTCTTTTGCCCCCTCCCACACTTTTTGCATTCATAATGCCCACAGGATGCTCTAAGTTCAGAGAGAGCAAAAAAAAAAGTCATACTATAAATCACTTGTTTTGTATGCCCAGTGCTTCTGTTTTCTATATTATCAGGACACCTTTCTTTTTTTTTTTTTTTAGAAAGCCCGGCCTTTGATCTCTATACTCTGTCTTTTGACCGAGCACATTAAATTCCAGGAAGCTGTGTGCTTTGTTATGTTTACCACCTTTTCCAGAAGCCATAAAACCTGTCTTGTTTTCTGATAGGGGTGAGCCGTGTGTGGAGAATAATGCCCATGCTCGCTGTGTAGAGCTGTAGTTTGTCATTGCAGAGTGACTGCTGCTGATAGCATCCTGGTTGACCGATCCTGATTGCCATCCAAGCTGTGACTAAGGAGTAAAACAACATATTGGCTGCTTGGGAAGATAAACAGCACTTCATTTGAAGTCTGGCAATAATTTAGATAGTTGTTCACTCATGAAATGTTTCTCTTTTCCCTTTTTTTTTTCTCCCAGCTGACTCAGATTTAATAGAGACTTTTCCGAAAGGTGTCCTGAAGGGTGGCAGTTTCTTTTGTGTGAGCCAGTGGAGAATGAAATTAAATATGCATGTGATTTTTTTTTTTTATACGATAGCTTCAACCAATGTTGTAGGAGAAAAAAAAAGCTTTGTAGTGATTGATGATTGTACAAAGCAGAAAGTGAGGTGTCTACATTCTTCTGTAACTTTGCTTTTCAGACACTTTTATTATGATGATAATGAAGGCGGTGGAAACACATGGATTTACTGAAGCTGTTCAAACATGCGGCCACACGTGTGACTTCCTAGAAAAGGGTCTGCTGAGTTTGTCAGCCAAGCTGTCTGAAAGACTGATCATCGCTGGTAGATATGGGTGTGTATATGTGTCATTTTAGAAAGTTAACTTGCAGACATTAAGTACTGCTGTATGGACTTTGTTTGAAGTCAGTAGTCTGACAGCAATATTATCCATTTTTCACCAGCAGACAAGTCTAACGTACTTCTGTGTATGACACACAGAACATCGGTGCTGTCTGATTTTTAATAGATTTTAATGGACGTCATTACCCTTTTTATGTGGTATCCGTATTAGTGCACCTTAGTTTTACATCCAGTAACAAACAAAGTGCAATTCTTAATGGAAAATTACACCCATAACACTTGGTAGCACGTTTCCAAACCAGCCACCAGTGATATACCCTGTGCAGGTCCTAGACAACATGATATCACATCAAGCTATTTCTAGGCCATCCACATTTCAAAATAAAATCTGCTATCTGATGCGTCAGCATCAAAGGTCAAAATCTAACGTCAGTGTCTCTGTATTAAAGATCAACATCGTGTTTCTAGACATAAGAGTCATACCAGGAGAAAGCCATCATATAAAAGAAGGTTATCTAACATTTTGCTACCCTCATTAGACTTATTATAACAGAGCAACAAAACATGTTGCATACTGAGTAAAGGGCACACAGCTTGACACATTATTCAGCTGTGTTTCTATGGGAAAAGTCAGCATCTGTTCACTGAAAGTTGCCACGAGGGCTTCTAGGACAGAAGATAAAGGGAGGTTGAGGCAAAACTGACACACCAAAAAAAGTAAACATGCCACAAAATAACTCCAGAAACATCACCGATTAATGATACCTAGCAGTGCATGAATAATCAAAAGTGTGGCGCTGATTTAAGTGGCAAATAACACAGCTAGCGTGGAGATTAATACCATGGATATGTTTAGTGCGGCTTTTACTAAACAAGAAGTAGATGCCATTGACACAGTTCTTAACAGTTGAAATGGGATGCTGTCCAGTCTGGTGCCACACATCTCTGTCTACATCAGACATTAAATCTCATAAAAAGTGTGTTGATCACTTTTATTTCTTCAGAAACTGGTAATTTGTTGTTCTATTGTTTCTGCACCTCTCTACTCATTACTCATCTACATTTTTGTCACTTTATAAATTATATTTAACTGCTGTGGCAACAAACTAAAAATTAATCAAAGCGGTATTAAAGGTAGGCTTAAGAAGGTGACACAAAGTGCAGTCTGTATTTGCTCAATGACACATTTTTGTTTTGTCGGCTCCAGACTCCAGCACATTAGATCTCAAATCAAACAGTGACTATCAGGTTAAAGTCTTGACTCTCACCTTTAATTTGAGTGCGTTTAATTCCAATTAAGATGAACAGTGTTTGGCGACTGTCGCTCTTTTAATACACAGACCCTAATTTTAGTGCACAGAAAGTAATTGTATAAGTTAATATGAAATTAATCCTCCAAATACAAAATGACGGAAGAGGCTATGCAACAGGTTCAGTAAGGTCTCGAAATGTATTTGTCATTTCTTTACCAGAGGTAAAAATGTATGGGATTTGTTTTTACTATTTCTGCCCTGACGAAGACCCTGCAGCGTCAAAACTGGTAGGCTTGACTAAATCGAGACTTTAAATATGCTCTTCTTTTTTTTTTTTTTTTTTGTGCCTTCAGCTTGGTTTTCAGCGAGTGAAACACATGATAGTTTGGACTGAGTCAGATGACTGACCTGGCCGGTCAAGAACATTCCACTGTTTGACCATAAAAAGCTCTTTGGCTGTTTTGACTGTATGTTTAGGATCATTGTTCTTCTGCATTGTCCTAAAATTGGGGGATTTTGTTTAAAATAGCTATATTTACTATACGCTTCAACCAAAATGGTTGTGAAATTAAATCTCAAATTAAAGCTTAAAGGTCACCCTACAGTTGATAGCACTTTGACATGAAAGAGTGACTATGAAGTTAAAGTGCTGGACTACAGAGCCATCACAAAAACAAACATGTGACTGTCCAAGGACTCGTGGACTGCACTGTAAGTATGGAAATTGGTTAAGTGTTGGCCTATCACGAGTACTTTCCAGCAAAAGAAAGTGAGAAAAATCTTGAAACGCAAAGTCTACCAATATGGTTCATCATCTTCATATCCCTGGAGTGCCACTCCACATTCAGTCATTAGCTGTTGATTTGCAAGTGATTTTATTTACATTCTTGAGAGGCAGTAATAGTTTGAAGTTCATTCTCGAGGCGGCTGATGTGGCTATGTTATCTGGGAGCTCTGCGGCGGAATGATAATTGGCCTTGAGATGTGACTGTGTGAAGGATGCTGGACAAACAGAGATGCTCTAATTATACACAGCTCCTTCTTCAAATGAAGAGGATAAAAGCTAATGAATCGCACACAGGCCAGCACAGAGGCTGCCTAATGAAGAGAGGGTGAGATCCGATCTGGGGGGTTTTTTGGGGAGAGGGAGAGAGAGGGAGTTTGTGTTTTTTATGTATGCTCAAACAATTCTGTGATCTCACCACCAGTTCGAAAAAAAAAAAAAAAAAAAAAAAAAAAAAATCCTCCCAGAAAAACAACAACTTACTATGCAGCGGATCATGTTTACAGAAGAGTCTGCACTCGTTGTAGGTGGCTCTGAGAGTCCAGGCACACAGGAAAATTTCAGTAATTAGTGCTCCAAGGGTCTCAATTGTTATTAATGGTGATGAGAAGGAGGAGGTGAATGAGGGAGGACTAGGAGAAGCAGTTTAAATCAGGACATTACAGTGCTTTAGTTGATTGTTAGGTCTCCTCTCTGCATACCAGGGATGTCATCTCACTGGATGCTCACATTTTTTTATTAAATAACATTTTCTTTTTTTATTTAAATCATTCACTCCTGCTATCTTGCAAATTGAATCTGTATGAGTGACCGATGAATGGCAGCCACACAGGTTTTACACTGGTTTTACACTCAGATTGAATTGACCCTGACCATGGCGCATTCCTCACATATCTTCAGAACCTACTGTCCAGTCAGACTGGCTTCTATTCAGCATAGTCGCCCGTAACCTAGGGGTTATTACGTGAATTGAAAGAGATTCTGATAGACCACACTTTGATATTTGGTTCGGGTGAGCGTATGGCCTTGACCTGAGGCATATGAAGCTTAATTTCAAATCTGTCAAATAAAACTCCCTGCCAATGCTTTGATGCCAGAGTCACATAGTTGACAAGGCTTAAAGTTTTTTCTGTAATTTCATGAATAACTCAAGTTGCCTCCTTCATGGGACAAGTGCACTTGCTAACTTAGAGGAGACTCTGTTTCATGCCAAAAAGCTGTCAGCGTAGGCTGCTGCACCTCACGCAACTTGTGTAGGTGGTGGAGATGGTTTGTGGAGGTGAGAGGGTGGGGGTTGTGGGGGCTGCTACTGCTGTTTCACCTTGTCTCCTGCTATTTATTAGGCTTCTGTCAAGGCTCAGGCAGTAGGCAGGTGTACATCCCTCCTCCTCTCCTCCCAATCTGGGCCTTATGAGTATAACCAGGGGCAAAATTCTCCATTACTGTCAGTCTGAATCTGTTGCCGTCACATTAGCGCACGTCATCCAGTCATTAATGCATTAGGCCTTGTTTGAGTGCCAGTTATTTGCATTGGCTTTTACGGCGTCTATTTGCCCTTGTGCTAAAAGCTGCCTGGGCTGAACCTGTTGACCATTTAACTGTTCAATAATGAAGCGATCCCTGAGGATGAATTAGCCCTTAGCGGTGTTGTTGAATAATGGTTATTAGGATGTGAAAAAAAAAAAACTAAATTAACTATCATATACATTTTTATGGTCTTTTAACAGGGACATGCAGCAAATTTTAACTTCTCTTTACTTACTAAAGTGTGAGTTTTTAATGCAGCTGTATTCCTGTAGCATATGATAACAGTCGAGTACACTATTATCCACCCTTGTCCTCCACTTCTTCCTCCCAAAGCAGAATGTACCTGATTATACTCCTATCGGTCACACTCTGGCGCCTATTTGGAGGCTGTTATCTGTTTGTGGTGGAGACTCCTCGGGGAAGCACACAGCTGATAAGAGACTGTTGTTCTGTAAACAGCCCTCTGACCTCCTCAGGCTGGACTTGGCTCCTTTTCAAATGGGTCTCCTTTGTATTGGCCCTAAGCTCAAACCGCCGCGTGACTGATTCCCCAGGGGGAGGTTTAATGACATTACTGTACGCTCCGCACCATGCAGGGTGGTCACTCCGGAGCTGTCAGAGCTAGAGGGGGGTGTCCATGTCCTCAGAAGCAGAGGAAAACAGGGAGAGTGAGACGGCAGGAACGATGTTGGAGAAAAGATGTATAGTTGTCTCTTGCTCACACACGGGAAAATGAGTATGATAATATGACCCCTATATGCCCTTAAACTCAAAGAAGCTTATGGGAATGGATCTGTGTTTTTCTTTTACTGTCAGTCACAATTTTAGTTTTTAACCAAGTGGCAAATCTCTTATCACAACAGAAATTATATTCTCACTTGTCCCCGTGAGAGTCTGATAACTCACTGAAATCTGACATGAGTCATGTGTTTCTTCTGGGGACAACGTAACAAACTGCTGGACCGTCCACTATCAGGGACAATCGGTCAGCAGCACTCATGTCAGCTCACTCCCTAACACATTCCTGGTTTAATTTGCCAACGTGCCTGAGCAAACAATGCATTGAAAATCAGTGGCCACGGGCTGTAATGCAGCAGACTGTTGTACCAAATCACTTCGGTGTTAAACACTGCTTCATCGAAACATCTATTGAGACACGCAGCTGCAGGGCCCGTGTTAAAGACAGAGCAAACACAAAACAATAACTGGAAAAGATGATGCTTGGCTTGGAGCTTGACTCCCACCCTGTAATCAGAGTTTGCCACGCTAAAGAAATTACAGGGCACAGGAGTCATTAGAAGTGTGGGTGCAGCTCTGGATTGCAAACGGAAACAAAGTTGAAAACACATGTTTTAGGAATAATGCACATCTGAATAAACAAAATGGTGAAAATCTGACAAGTTGATTGTAATGATAGTACGCTGCCCTCCAGGAGGATGAATTCAGTTGGATGTGAGACTTATTGGTATCAGAGCAAAAGAAGGAGTAATTAATGGGGAAAGCCTCTAGCACCAGTTTGTTTTTTTAGCAACGTTATCATCATTCCCATCGCCTCGTGGCAGCCTCATGACGAACAGGACTCGACTTAAATAAGTTAGAATAGAATTAACTTGATATGTTTGGTATAATTCTTTGTTGGATTTTTAGGTTTAAAGCAAGTGAAGTTCGTCCTGTTGTCTTTCTGAACACTAGCCCCGAGACCTACAACTAAAAGGCTCTGAAAACAATGTGAATATTTTTCTGTAGTGTGAATATCACTACCCACTGCTGAAGCTAAGGTTTGACTAAAATCCAAACATATCTTTTCCCTGTCCTACTAACTCTTTGAGCAAGTCCCAGGGCTAACCAAGGATTTCCCCGTTGCCATTCCCAGATCTCTAAATGGGGCATTGTTCATAATAGGATCCCTGCTGAAGGTAGGCTGTAGAGACAAGAAAAACAAGAAAAAATCTTGAGCAGCTGGATTCCCACCAAAACTATGTACTTGTTCTTTTTATTTTTTGCAGTTTTCCCATTTAGTCATCACATAGGTTTGTTTAACCAACTCTTATGTCTTTAGTCTTTAATGTCTTCTTGCTTGTCATGGTGTTGGCAGCTGTACTCCTAATTTGCCATTCTCTGACTACAAATTGTGTAAAAGGGTTAGAATTAATAGCCTTTATCCAAGGAAGAAAGCCTGCTAGCTGCTGGTTAGCACCTTGTCGGATAAAATACATCAAAAGAAACAGAAAGAAAGCAGGACAAACAAGAGAGCATTTAACTATTAAACCTATATGTTTCTTTATTTCATTTTCTACCTACATTTTTTTTACTTACCTTTGTGTTGGCCAGTGTATTTCTACTTTTAATCAGCCATTTCCTCCTGTTTTGTTCATGTACCTGCCACAGGTAGGTTATAGCAGAGTCATTGTTTCAAAATGGTCACTTTCCAACTGCACAAGAATGAGCCAAACCGTGTAGCTTTGTTCTGAATTGAGGACTTGAGGCTGTGATGCATTCATTGCTAGCTGGCTAGGTTTTTCTGGAGTCCATGAGAGTGAGGTCTTGAAGTTTCATGTAAGATTAAAACACATTAAAAGAAGCTGACCTTTTAGCAGTAATCTAAAATAAAAATCAATATGGCTCTCATTTGCTATTTACTTTGTAACTTAGATCTACAATATAAGTAATTTAAGAAATTGCTTGTGTTCCCTTTGATAGCTGGCACTGGTCTTCTGAGCATGTATTTCCCTCCTTTCTTTGCCAAAATGAACCCAGAGGTGAATCATTTCAGCACCGCATCTTAGATCCAGTTCACCCTACTCATGTCCTTGTCAGGCTCATAACTTAATTAAATAATATATTCATTAATTAAATTTATGTCTGCAGTCAGGAATGGTAGAATGTAGTAATATCTTTCTTTCATATAACCTTGTAGGTGCCCGTTTTACCCTGAGACTGACAGTAGTGGACTGGATGTCGCTGCACACACCGTGGTGTCTTTAGAAAAACAGTAGGGAAAACTTTACTGAACATATGAACTTGGGTAAAACTAAGTTTTGACATCATGTACCAGCCAGTCCTCCATTGGACATGCCAGTGAGGCACCACAGCCTTATTTAGTCCCTGGGAAGATGCAGCAGCATCAAACAGTGCAGATCAGGATTGCAGTGGCCTGGTGAGGCAGAAACACGCAGGCTGGGTTCAGAGGATGAATAATTCACTCCCATGAGCCCAGACTTCTTGCCATAAGACTAATATTCAACAGCACCTGTGTGTCTGAAAATTTCCCCCTTCAACCTCCAGGTTCCTTTCCCGGGGGAAAACCTCTCCCCAGCATCACCCCAGCTGTGCTTTCTCCAAACTGTCAGAAGAGCATTGCTGTGGCTGGAGTGCTGTGTTCGGAGGACAGAAATGTACAGAGGAAATATAGTTCAGTCCACAGAAGGATGCTGTGTGCCTGGACTCAGGAATACTGAGAATGTTTGAACATAATTAGGGCTGGGTATTGAACGTTAAAACCTTTTTTGGTACCAACTGTAATGTATCATTGAATATTGGAAATGACAAAATCAGGCATTGAATGTCTGCTATGATTCGTAATCTTGTTTACTTGTCCTTTGACCATTTAGCTCCTGATTTAAACATTTTATGAAAACACTCTCACCACAAGATTCTTTTAGTAAGGGCATCTCCATCAGCTGATGCAGTTTTCCCAGTTGTGATGGAATTATAGGTTTGAATCTCAAATTTTTCTCAGCGCTGTATTTACTTCTCATCCATCTTGGTTGAACATGGAAGATGAGGTTCATCGAAAGCTTCAAATCAGCTGTTAAATGGACCTTTTCTCAGCTGTTGTTTCCAAGGTGGAATAGGAATATTAACCCTCAGCATTTCAAATTTTAGATTTAGTTTAGGTTATTTGGTAAAAACTCTTGTTCACGTGCTTGTGCACAGAATTTAGGCATTTTTACCAAAATGCAGGTATCATATTGCCTCCATCGTCAGAATTTTTAAATAATGCACAGACTGCTGCTGATCAACTCCAGGATGATCTTTTTCCTGTTGGGTTCAGTAGTCAGGTGTCACGTGTCACATTGTTTTATGCATGATAGACTTGGGTGTGAGATCAACATGTTGAATTTTCTTCCCCTCTTCCTGTCATTCTATATTTCATCATTCCGCCTTCAGTTCTATAATTATCAGAACAAAAGACGCTCCAGCGCTGACAGATCGACTGCGTCCAGGCATGTGTGTGTGTGGGCGTTTGTGCACATAAACACTTGGACAGTGTTTACAGTGTGTGTCTCTCTCACTCTCCACAAATGTGCACTTGGTTGTGTGCTGTGCTGTGCATAGCCGAGGTTGATGTTGTGTCTTTGTGTTGTGTATGTGTGCATGCACTGTGTTTGCCTCCTCATCCCTGTGTGTCAGGTAGCGTACCCATCTCAGGCTTGTTATCAGGGATGTGACAGAAGGCGGCGGGCAGCAGCGCCGATACCTTAATGAAACCTGGGCCCTGGCTAATTGGTGACACTGTGGCGCAAGGGAATGAGAGAGGCAGTAACCAGACGGGCAGGACGAAAGGAGAGGACAGCAGGTCCAGCCCTCACACCAGTGAATTAAGCCCGTCATGTTCATTTGTAGAACACACAGAAGGAGGGAACACCTACACTCTTCTTATCAAAATCCTGCAAATGCAGAACTCCCCGCTGGTTGACCAAAGATAGCCTCCGTAACCACATTTTCTACTCAGCAGAGTTTTCCTTTTCAATCTTCTCCTTTTCATTATACCTTGTCAAGTCTTTCTCTTTTGCTCTCACTTACAAAGAGTCAGGTTTGACTGGGATGAACCTTTGTCCCTTTTCTTCATGGTGGGTGTTTTATCATGGATTGGCTGTATTTAAGTAAAATTACCAAATAGAGCTGTGCCTGCGACAAAATCCAGTAGGCCTAAAAGTGACGCTATATTTGAAAGAAGAAAAAAATTCTCCTTACGAAGAAAAATCATAAATACTATCCCCCCAGAAGCTGTTTTCACATTACAGCTGTATAAAGGGTTGTGCTCTGCACGTTGGTTGGTTTGACCAGTGGCATGTGGAAACTAATGTCAGGTAATGTTAGTAAACTTTAGGAAGATATTGCTGTATAACATACAGCACTGATTCAGTTTACTGACTTTATGACTCTCCTATACTTGTGCAACAATACATTTTAACATTAACCATTATAATTAACTTTATTACCAACCATTAATTCCCACTTGTGGCCACATTGGCCACTTCAGAAAGTTGCACACGCTTGCATTAAAAATTCTGTCCACCCAAATAAAAAGCATGTTTTCTCACAAGTAGTCAAGTATGTAGCCACTCAGAAAAGTGTTGGTTTTTATTTCCCAGTTTTTTCTTTCTGTGTTCATCTCAGAGATTTCATCTGCCTCTTCAGTGCGATGGAGATGGGTGGAATTTATTTGTGGGGCTCACATCATTTAAAAGATTCAACAGCAATGTGCCTTTCTAGAAACTCTGTCCTGATTAATCCACAGACCTCGCTGTGAAATAGTGATACGAAATCTGTTGAAATGGTGCTCTGTTGATCATCAAGAGTAACATGAACGCTGCAGACATTTCACACAGATATCACAGATATCTCAAAACTAAAGTTTTCTGCACAATTAGATACCACTAGTTGTAAGTGAGTTAATATGTTTGTGATTTGGATAAACACCCCCTCTAAGCTTGGACTGGATGGATGTGCCTGAGATGGATGTGTCGGTAGTTCTTTGTGCCTTGCACTGGGGCTTGCTGTTTGATCATTGTTCCTCACAGGAAGCCAGTTTGGCTCCCTCATGTCCACCAGAGCTTGAGGGCTCCTTCCAGGGTGTCAGAGCTGACCTTTCTCTGTTGGTAGGAGGAGTAATGTACAGCCGGCCTCTATCTGTCACGCTCCCAGCTGTGTTTATGCCTCAGACAAAACCACAGGGGCCTAGTCTAATGTTATGTTGGAGTAATAGCAAATGAGGTACAGTATGAGTTGTGTTGCTCAGCTGATCTCATACCGATGGCTGCTATTTGCCCCATTTATTTCTATCACCAATCATTATCTGTTATTGAACTTCAGAATTATGTAAGCCATTTAAAAGTTCATTATGAAGAATGACTTACAGTAACATAAAACCAGCATTTCATTAAGTTGAAGAACCTTGTAAAGAAGTGATTGCATTGCAGCTTAGGAAAGATTAATCCTGAGTCTAAAAGGTGTTCAAATCCCCGTCTATCCTCTATCTTCACTGGTTCACATCTGAGGCTAAGCTTGTTTGTCCCAGAAGATCGGGATGAAAGATCCGGGTGGTTTGACCATGTTGTTTTAGACCCTGCATGTAATGACCTGATCAAACATCCTCTGTGTTCATGGGCTGACAAACATCACAACAAATCAGATTTCCTTCCACTTCACTTCTCTCCTTCTGAGTCAAGTGACAGATCTAGCCCAAGTCTGTGATCTGGCTGTCCTCGACAACATGGGGAGATCAAAGAAGCCAAAAACATTTACATAAAAGATTATGTATGAGTTGTAATTAGTGCCTGCCTCAGCAGTGACAACAGAAAAATATGTGATTTGGGGCTGGGAGATGAAATGAAGGTGGGGTGAGATTTATAATAACCAGGTCTGAGCTTTAATGTCACAATTTTAATTGAAGAAATCCCCAAAGATAGTCCAGCTTTTCCAGGGGCACCTGACTCAGAAAAGATAGATTAGGATTAGTCTTATTAATTTTTTGTTAATGCATTCATGCACATTCATTTTATCCAAGATAATTACGTATGTTATTTTGATGGCTGGCCTCCTAATTTCATATGCCGTATGTATGGCTGCAACACCAGCAGTGCATATCTCTTGAACACACTCCCCCCAACTCAATCCTATAAAAATTAGTTTATTTCAACCTCCAGATTCTATTCAAAATTATGTGTAGTTGTCATATTATATCAGTGTACTGCATTGTGATTTAGAATGAGTGATGCAAGATTATTGCTGAAGGCAAAAATGGATTTTCGCTACTCTCTGCTACAGTGGGTAACCATATTTATTGCATGTGGAGAATTTTTCTGAGGATGTGTCAATTGGCAAAGCTGTAAGAGAAATCTTTTTAATTTGTCTGTGCTACAGCATGTCATTAGAGGCAATTTCCTTGCCACAAAGAGGGTCAGCAGAGGGGGTCACATTGTTTTGTGTGCTCATTGGACTATTATCTAGAATTGTGGAAGAAGACAATTTTTGAAATTTCATTCTAATCGTTCTAAGTAGCTTTGCGAGGTGGAAGTTCATCTTGTACATTTGCAAAAGGGGTACTATTTTCAGAAATTAAATAGGACGCCCTCGGATGTGCGCACCTTATCTCGCACTAATACACTCGCACACACACTATAGAGCAGTGACAGTGGCGAGGCATAGAGACTTATCCTCTTGTGGGAGGAGCTGACATTTACTCTGAAAATTCACCTTTGGTTTCTGCCTCTGGATTTATGATATCACTCTTATCTAGATTCCATCACAATTTTTCATTACTGTTGTAGTCCACCAGTGTGTGACTGTGTGTCATGGCTTGTAAGATTTGCCCTCAGAGCAAAAACTGATTTGTCTGAATAGTTTGGCTTTGCACCGATGATGTCTCTTAAAATGTACGCCAGTACGTAATCATCTTGAAGATGGGCATTGACATTTTAGATGAGTGCATTAGGCCTGCATAGTGGCATCTTGCAATGAAGCTGGACTGCATACCAGACAATCCTCTGGCTGCAGTGGTGGTACATTCAAACCCTGCGCTTAATTAATGTTTCGCCTGAGTTGCTCCAATTCTGTCAATCCCTAATTCCAGGAGGGATATTATCCTTTGCCCGTTAATAAGTTTTTAAACATCTTTTCAATTTACTTGGGAATATGTAGAGATTTGCTTAACATGTTTCATATATCTACAGTATTTATCTCATAGGAGAAAGTCAACAGCAGCTGTCTTGCAGACTTGATTTTCCAGGAATATTTTCTTAGCTGTAAAATCTCATCCTTCATTGTATGTGCTCTTGAATCAAAAGTACTGAAAAGCAGCATCCTTGGATATAAGTGGTCCCTGAATCACAGTATATATTTGCAAGTTGCTTTAGATTAGAGTCTGACAGCACATTGGATGCAAGGCAGAGCCAGTCACCTGATCTAGCCCTGGGTTGTCTAATTTCTCAAAACGAATGTCATGTAAAACAGCTCCCACTTTGGGTCCACAGACGGGCTGAATTCCACCCCAGCTGGCATGTATGATGTTAATGCCCCCTAAGATGTTGCACCACACAGTTTGATACTGAGTATAATGAGGAAAACAATTGAGCTACAGACAATTCCTCCAAACATGCACGCTCTATTAGACAGATCACATTTTATTTTTGCTCAGTGTGAAGTCTGGGCTGACCCAAGTAATTTTTGGTGCCAACAAAACAATGACACACTGGACAGAAAATCTCATAAATGATACCAGGCAATACTGCTATACTCAGGGTAGGAACTGTGCAGTAATCTTTTCCAACTCAATCAGCTTGTTGTTCTATCAGTGGGGGTTATTTTAACTTCTTTGGCTAATAAAATAATGTTACTTTCATAGAGCTGTAGGTAAATTATAGCCCAGTAAGCATCAAATTGAATATTTATGTACTCCATAATCACAGTTGTATGACAGCCTCTATCCTTTGGCCTGATCCAAAGGAGGCAAATCTCCATTTAAAAAAATATCAAGGTTAAAAGATTTTTATGTCAAAACCAGAGCATGAAAATTCATTCCTGATTTCGGACACATTACATTGTGAAAATTCTCTACTCAAGGTTCACCCACTAGCTTTTTTTCCCAAGGCTTTCCAGGCTGTCTTTGGTTGAGAAGTGAACATTTTTCTTAGATCCCAAGGCTCAGAATGGTTTCAAAAGCATTTAAGGATATTTTAGTGGGAAATCGGTTGTAACTCCATGTGGAAAAATAATTTTTCTACTAAATGTAGCTAGTTTTAAACTATGCTTCATGGTGCATTTTTGACCTACAAATCACCAAATCAGTGTTTACTAGGAAGCTTCTGGTCCAGCATGTGATATCAACATGGCAGGGGAAGCTGGCTGCAGCCCATCCATGTTCCCTGTGTGTTCTCCTCATGATGTTGTTTCCACAGCCTGAGGACATGGCGTGGGCCTCCGGAGACAGAGTATCTCCGGAGCAGAGACCTATCTGCAGAGACAGGGAACACTTGGGAAGACGGATACCTCAGCCAGGCGCCTGCTGCCATTTAACAGTCTCACCCTACTCTGAACTGACAGTTCTGTTTTACCATCTCTCGTCCGACTCGTCGCCCCCGCTCTGCTGCTGTCGCCGTAAACTTGTGTACAGGAAAAACACAGGGCTCTAGATGTGATAGCAGGGAGGGAAAGCTTGTTCCTGAGCACAAACAGAACCTGTAGCCTCACAGTATATATGTCTTTGAATTGTCCTTCTGCAGTCAGCCAGACTCGGGACACTGAGGAAAGTGTGATGCAGCCTCGCTCCCAAGGGAGAACGCTGAGCCTGATGAGCTCCCTGCAGCCAGGCCAGGTGCTTCTTTAGGAGTCACAGGGGCAGTGCAGATCTGCGGTACCACGGGAGGGAGGATTGATATGATAACATATCCTACCAACTCCCTGTGCCACCCGGCAGCACGACCACACAGCTTAATCCTCTCTCCACGAGGGCAGAGCTGAAACACTCGTTCCCCTCCTTGCTCAATCCTCTGTCAAAACAAGGGGGTTTTGTCAGCCATGAGGGGTGTTGCATCCCTCTCAGTCCCTGCCAACGGAAGCACTATTACTGCTTGCCAATGCCCCCGGAAAAAAAAAGAATACCCAATATGCATATTATTCTAATACCAGCCGTCAGTGCCTGGAATTACTCGGCATGATAGCATAATGAATGCGGTGCCTTGTAGGTTTCTACATAAAGCTGTTTTGCCACTTGGATGAATAATTCATACTAGCCCAGAGGCAATGGATCATCCAGGCAAGAACTAAGAAAATTAACTACCAATTAATGTTTATTTATGGGAATAGTGTGTTTTATTCTTAATCTTAATGCCAAAAAATATATATGCAAAGTAAAGTTTTGGCGACCCCCCTGACCTTGGTCATGCAAATGAGGAGCAGAGAGGAGAGGAAAAGAGGGCTTGACTGTTGGGTGAATCAGATGACCCCCATGTCTCCGTGCCCCCCCCCCCCTCAGTCATGTTATTGGACTCTCTGACTCCTGCCTCAGCCGGCCTCCAGACATACAGTATCAGAGTCAGCCTCTCAAAGCAGATTGATTTCATCTCTCGGCACATGATGTGTAAGGGACTTTGTTGACTGAAGGGATGTGATGTGAGGTTTTGATGCTGCCACTGGTGAGCTAAACCCCTGTCTCCTTGGAGCGTGCAGCCCCCACTTCCATCATCTCCTCCACCCCCCCGGCTGTTCCTAACCCAGCGCACTGGCAGCCTGCCCAGATACATTGGTAGTCGTTAGTTGTCACTGGAACGATGTGACACGTCGCTCTGATTCGCTGGGACTGTTGTTGAAAGTGATAGTTCCTGCCAAGGAGAAGCCCTCACCACGGATAAATGGACACTGAACAGCATGTGAACAGAGAGATAAAAATGGCAGAGAGAAAATAAACTAGTCAGCCTCGGAGTCTAGCCTGGCTTCTCGACACCAGGATCTTTGGGGCTGGTGAGCTTTTGCAGAGATGTTTTCAGAGAGAGGCAGATTGAGAACTTGTTTTCATTTGCGATTTTCCATTTATTTCTTTCTCATGTTAAGAAAAAAAAAAAGATTTGCCAAATGTTGAACACTCCACTCTTGAAATTCAGTGAAAGAGTTGAAAACTCTTAGTTTGTTTCTCAAGGTCAATGAGTGGAGAAGATATCTCCAGCCAATTCAATGAAAGACAAACAGACATGAGTGACGGATGGGTTTTATAAGAATCAGACAAGCTGTCGGTAGGAGGATAAAGAAAAAAAAAACCCTGCCAGAGATTCATGAGGATAACTCTCCAGCGTCTGCGCTCTCCTTTTATTCCTTTGTAAAGCTTTGATTGTGAAGAAATATGCTGCTGTGGATGTCTTGTCCAAAGCGCTTTTTGTGAGCTCCAAATATGGAATTTCAGAGCTGCAATGAGTCAGACATTGTGTTGGCCAGAAGATAAGGGAGGCCAGGTGACAGACAATGTCTCAGCTTTCTCCGATTTGTGGGATAATGGCTGTTCATGTTAGGCCATCTGCTTTAATTTTTACATGAATGAACTCATTTTAAAAACTCAGTTTATACAAAATTAAAACACAGTTTATACAAAATTCAATTGTAAGAAATATGATTCTTTGACTATATAGACTCTTACCTACGCATTGGTCTTATAATCGGTGCCTTACTGAATGCTAGAGTTTCTAAACAGTGATTATGGATGTGTATTGAGATACTAACACTGTTTTTGTGGCTGTGTTGTCCACATGTGCCTGTGTGCTATTTAAATGCACAGAGAACCCATGTACTTGAGTAATCTGGTTTTGGTTCAACACTATACGTTTAGCTTTATAAATGGGTTAGAATAACCTAGCTATGCTAAGACCCACTTTAAACACCACTGATCACAGCAACTGTTGAGATGTTCACATAAAATGTTGTACAGACATTCATAATACCAAGAGGATGAATCCTACTGGCTTTGGTGATTCACAGACATTTTTTTCTGACTGCATACAGTTGAAATTTTAAGTGAAATAGCTCAACATGGCCATGAAATTTGGTACAGGCATTCATGTTCCCCTCAAAATGAATTGCAAAAAGCATTGGTGGTCCCTCAACCTTTCATTCAGTGCCATCATCAGGCCAGAATTTAGTTTAATTAGTTTGTCTAATACTTTGGCTTCATAAAGAAATACCTACAGAACTAAGTGAGATTAGCATTTAGCTCAGTATGGCCTCACATAGCTGCTAGCATAGCTAGGCTCTCAGTCTCATACTATGCTATATACTATCATATTAGCTCTAAATATCATACTTTACTTTTAAATGTAAAATCTTAATTCCTTTCTTACTTTTTTAAAAGTGAATTGTGGGTGTATGTGTTAGAATGGCCGTTCTGACAACCGAGACTTCAGAGGAAAAACAATGCCAAGGCAAAGGTCGAGCATGCAAAAACATCTGTTTCTTTAT
>JBBMJY010000006.1:17669235-17770721 GCA_037833715.1 Toxotes lorentzi
GTATGTTATGTTATGTGCAAATCCCGTATTAAAAAGTGCCTTCTGTTATTATCGTACATTGTCAAGTTATTTATAAACGTAATTAACACCAAACCCACTGTATACAATATCTACAATACCATAACCCAACAGTCATGGGTAATGAAGTCCTTCGTTACAGTATGTATAGAGTCTTGTTGTATGGTGCACTGATTGGAAAGATTTCGAGACCAACTTGTGATTTTAGGTTGTAAAAATAAAAGTGACTTGACTACTCCTCTGTTCCTGATAAACCGTTCTGTCTGAGGACAGGAGGCTACAGGTTTACTAGAATATTCTGGCAACCAGAAGACCCAGTTACAGGGTATCAAAGGCTCTTGTAAACAGATTAACTGAAATAAGACCTTAGCGGCTCTATGGCTCACAGCCTGTTTACCCCGTGAATAGCGTAACCACTATGTTGCAGCACCTGCATCACCACGACAATGTGCTGTGGGTTTCTTGTACGCGATGATTAAAATAGTTCAGAATTTTGACTTCTTGTAAAACATTCCTCCTGTTTTAGCTGTTCGCTGTCAGATCTGGTCTTTCAGTTGAGTTGTAGTAAACTTGTCAACTTATTTCAGTGTCCCTGTGTCATCTTCCATGCTATGGAGATGATGTGATTCTGTTATGAGTCATGAATTACTGTGCTATCACGTCTTCTCCTGAAACTCCAGGGAGGACAGCTCTTGTCACAAACCATTGTGGTTTGTTCCATCAGACTGATGTCTAAGTGCCTATGTTGTGTTCTCAGCCCGTAATTAGCCACAGCCCTACAACCCCAATAACGCAATTATATCTGGGGCTGCTACTTTCCTCCACACCCACAGCAATAATGAATGAACTACAGGTTAATGAAATGTGTGCATGAAATGGAAGATGCCTCTTGAAAAGTTTCACACATCTAATTCATTAAGAGCCGAAGCCGGAGGCACAATCCACAAAAATGATCCAGTACTAAATTTACCACTTACTTTGCAGCTTTGCACCTAAATGATTAGAAAATGAAAGCTTGTGAATGACAAAATGAGGCACAGCTTGTTAATTTTATACACAAGATGGATACTGTATTTATGCAGAAATCTTTTTTGGAAATACAGCTGAATGTTCACATTTTCCTTTTAAGGAGCAAATGCTTCCCAGGTGCCAGTTATTATCATATCCAGATTTGTCATGTAGAGGCTGTGGGAAGTTTGCCAACTCTCAATCTGTTGGATAAGTTTGTGTTTTGTGCATTGTTTGTTTGTGTATGCATATGGTTTATCCCAAGTGCCAGAGTGTTAGTTAAAAGTTTCCAATGTTTGTGCTTCACAGAATCCATGTTTGTATTTGGAAAAAGTGCAGTTTTAATTGCAGGAGATGCAAATTCAGATGCTTTCAAAGCCAGCAGCCTTTTTTTTTTCTTCTCCTCCTGTAGTGTCAGGTCAGCGCTACAGATGGTCATGGTGTAAAATTCCTTGTCGGTTTTTCACTTAAACATCTGGATGTTGGATTTACATCAACTGTGGCTCTAGCTGACCATATTTTGTGTAATCACACCATGTTCTCTCTCAGATTTGTTTTGCCATATGGAAGAGGGCTACACAAGGTTAAATTAAAAAGCGTCCAGTTTACTTTCAGTAGTCACGAGTGGGAAATAACTTTCTGTCTTTTTTCCTGTCTTCATTTGAAGAGGCCCAAACTAACACTTCCCCCACGGCTAAGTATGCAGAAATACAGAGTAAATTTATCTTAACTCTGATGATTGCCATCACTGCTATCTACCTGTAAAAGATACACAACAGCACCATCTTTACCTTTACCTGTTTTGTTTTTCCTCTACGTGACTTGCCGTAGCAGCTTATGAGAAAGGCAAATTGAAATGGACAGCTTCCAAATTACATGCAATCGAAAAAAGCAAGGGACAGATGATGACTGCTGATCCACAGATGGGTGGCAAATAGAAGGAAAAACCAACATGACGTGTCTTAGTGAGGTGTTGGGCCTGGCCCCAAATTGTGCCTCTCATGTATTATCATTACTTTCCAGTCACAGAAATAAGCATCTGATCTCCCAGGATTTTCAAAGATTGCCAGGTAATTATTTTTATTTTTTATTCTTTTTGGAAAATCAAATTCTTAGATCTGTGACTTGAATAAAATGCTAATACTGTACATGAGAGGCATGAACGGGGGCTAGCGTTGGGCTACCGCGAGCCTCCCGCACAGCGTCAGTGGTCCTTCGCATGCATCTCTGGAACTCTACTGACAGGACGAAAAACACAAAATACACGGTGGTGGAAACTGCTGTCTTAGATGTCCAGAATCTCCCATAGGTGGTTAGCTGGGTTAAGATCTGGTGACTGTGAAGGCAACAGCATATTATTCACTTTGTTTTTGAACTCATCAAACCACTCAGTGAGCCCTCATTCCCTGTAAGGAAGCACTTGCATCATGTTGTTTTTTTTACTCATTCTTTTTGGGTTTTCCCTTTTAATTTTTCACCAGTTTGTGTCTCTCTGTCTATACATCTACTGTATCGTTTTTTTTTCCTCTCTTGTATCTAGTTTATTCACAGTCATGTATAAATAAGAAAAATTACGTGCTCTTGTTAGGGCCTGTTTTTTTGCTTCTTGGCATCAGCATTGAAGATTGTGCCCTGTGGTTGTGGTCGATTCTTCAGTCCTGAAGCGAGAAGCCCCCCCCCTCCCTCCCCCTCCTCTCTCTCCCACTCTCTCACTAATCTCTCATTGCCTGGAGGTACTTTTGTGTGTTTTGTGGTTGAGCTTAATTTGTTGATCTGTGCCACAGTAAAATTCCATCAAAGGGATCATTTCTTTCACTAGTCTGGATTAGCAGCATTTGATGTAAACTTGACTGAAGAATATGTATCTGACTTCATATGAAACGAAACTTTTCTGGTTGTTATTGCTTTCGCCATTAACGAATCATTAAGACATTTTAATAGTTTCGTTGTTCCAAGTGTCATTAAATATTTTATCATCCCTTATCTTTACCCTCCCTTGTCTCGTCCTCTTTCAATCTTCATAAGCTCAAATTCATGACAGCCACTCGCCCCAGAGCATTTGCATGCTGTCCCTGCTGATGTCCGTGACATTTCCGAGACCATGTCAAAATAGCCTAAACATGGCAGTCAGTGCTGCAGCGCTGGGGTGTGAAAGAACGCTTTGGCGTCTCGCCTTGTTTCATGATTGATTTAGGTCTTCTGGCCAAACCAATATAGTCCAAAAGGCCTGTGGGATGGTCAAGCAGAGCAGACGTCTCAAAGTTATGTTTGACCGTATCAGACATTTTGCTCAAATGTAAGAGTATTATGAGTGTCACAATCTTTGTGGTCATTCGGATGATGACACTTTTTAGAAAGACCGGAGGGACCAGATAGACAGACTGACAGATGTCACTGTTTTTATGAGTGATTGGCCTCTAGCTACTGCAAAAATAAAAAAGTTGATCACAGCAACTTTTTTTTTCTTTTTTATTAAAACTATTCTAGCATATTTCACAATGCTTAGGTTTGCTGAGAGACTCACTTACCGTTTCGGAACATAACAGTGCACTCACAAAATCACACAGGTGACATTTCAAGCTAAGACGATATAAAATGACTGATGACTAACAACTTTTATTCTGTTACTTTTTAAATTCATGGCTACTCACCTATGTGTGGTATATACTGTGGTATGTAATTATAGATACTGAGTCCTACAGTGTATTTATTCACAGAGCCAGGCAGTGCTCATGAGGTGTTGACCAGAAACTCTGTTCACCGAGCCACATTAAACTGAGGGAAATGTAAATGTCACAGAAATGTCTATTGGTTTACACTTACAAAGCAGATACTGCCTTTATCACATACCAGCTTGATAAAGTTCTTTTTTTGCAGACCTGAGAAATCTTTAGATAAATGACAGATCAGTCAAAACGCAGCGGCACGTGCACTGACCGGACCCAGAAGAAGAAAGCACATATTACATCTATTTTTAAGTCTCTTTGTTGCTTTGCTGCTTTTTAGAGTTTAAGCTTCTGTTGTTGGTTTTCAAGTTGCGCCCTGATTTAGTGCTTGAATACATGTCACTAGACTATTTTAGGGTATATACAGTATGTCTGTCTTTGTCCTTTCCATCCCTCAGCACTGGCCTGTTAAGTGTTTCCATGGACCAAGACGAAGACGTGTAGAGAAACAGTTTTCAAGATTAAAGTACTCTAGGCATCATCCTATATGTACACTTGACACCTTAAAATGAATTGGAAAAGAGTTTAAAAAAATGTCCATCGCTATTTTCCAGAGCCATGTCTTCAGTTTCTTATTTTGTTTGTTTTGACTAACATTCAAGAGGCTCTGAAGTGGTGAAGACAAAAATGTTATTGATTATATATGTGTTTTATTATTTATTGCCATATTGCTGATTAATTTATTGACTACTATTTCCACATTATCTCTCTTACAATTAAAGTAATTTTGTGCATCACACTGTCATTGGTCTTTTTAAACATTGCTGTGTGGTGGACATTCTACTGCAGTATAACTTGAAAGGGGCATTACAACCAGTTTCATTACATTTGGAACTAATCATATATACAGTACGGTAAAAACTTGTCTTAGCTAGTAAACCTATTAACTATAAAATGTGTAGCTGTTTAGGTTGTTGGTCAAGAATGAGCCAAAGAAGTCATTGCCATTTTTTCATGTACATTTAAAGTAGAGCTCCTTCTTTGCTCTTTATACTTAACTCTTCAAAAACACGCCTGTTATTAACACTTGCTTTAGTCTGCACATTCACTCCATTCACCCGGCCTGACTTCTGTCCACACTGGTCATTCTCCAGTGTAAATTCCTTGTTCTGTCCGGCGAGAAAGTGCTTGCACTATAACTTTATACGGACGTTTGTCACCCCGTTAATGAAAAAACCTGCAGTGTAACGAGAGATCAGAGAGGTGCTGTGCCTTGGAAGTTTGTGTGCTCCGCACTAATACCTGCGATAATTCACCTGGATGTTACAGTAGCCAGATCGTAATATTCTCTTGCAGAGGACACGACAGAAGCCGGCCGAGATTGGAAACCCAAAATCTCCCAAAGGAGCACCCTGCAGGAGCTTAGGAACCATCTAAAACCTTAAAGGTTCCTCTCCACTCTGTGATGTGTAAGGTTTTGATAGGACACTTAAATCAGAAAATAGGTCACAAGCCGTCATGCAATAATTGGATTTAAAAATTAATAATATTAATGAGACTCTGGGAATTCCTTTGTTTCCTTGACTTATTCATACCACTTAACTGTCTGAATTGATAACAAACCAGCTGAAAAGTCTAATTTGTCTCATGGTATTCTGTCACTCACTGCAATCTAAGGTGACCTGTACATGCATTATTAGCACATTAAAAGTAGGTTAGCTGCAAAGACTCAGAGTAGATATTTTGATTTATTTGTCTGATTCAAGCTATTTAATGTTTTCTACTGTAGTACTCTTGTCAGTAGTGTAATTATTCCAATTATTTAATGTGAGTAATCAGGGCTTCGGCAGGGTTCACTGAGTTAAATTCTTTTTAAGACAATTTTAATACCATGTAGAATTCAAAATAAAACCTGTTTCACCGTCTTATTGGCCAAAGTTTGAAAGAAAAGTAGTAGTAGAGATATTGTGGACTACAATTATTTATGATTATAATAACACATCAGTAGTGCTTCACAGTAGAGTATAACAATAATTCCTGTTGATATAATTAAATGAGTGTGACTTGGACCTGGATAAGCAGCAGGATGGATGGGTGGATTAATCAATTAAAAATAATTAATCCTTTTTGGTGCTGAAATGATTAGTCAGTGAATTAGTTTATCGGAAAAAAATCTGCAGCAATTTTGGTAACATTTAATTTTTCAAGCAAAAATGTTTGCTGGTTTTCCGAACATGCCTTCATCCACAGTGCTGGTAGGAATGTTTTGTCACCTTGGGACAGGCTGGCTGGCCAGTTAGCTTAGCTTATCATGAAGACTGGAAACAGGAGAAACTGTTTCCAGTCTTCATGATAAGCTAAGCTAACTGGCTGCTGGCTGTCGCCTCATGATGAATGGCCAAATATTAGTGTGAGTGGTATTGATCTTCTCATCTGATGGCAGGCTGGCAAGGACCCAAATAAATGCATTTCCCAAAATGTCAAACTATTCCTTTAAGTGGACCGGGCATCAGCCATGACATGACCACCATGATCCACACTGAATACTTTTTTCCTTCATGTACTTCTTGTCGGTGTGTGTTTTAGCTATCCGTTACATTCATTTGTTCATGGTGGTCTGCCAGCTCAGTTTTAAGTGCCCCACATATCCGTGGGCTCATGTCACCTTCTTGAAAGGGATACTAAAAAGTTCCACACACTGAGGTGAACATAAATTTGGGGGAGAAAAGAGGACACTGCCAGATCTATACAGCAGATACCCTGAGTTGGGGTATGAGAATCAGTACTGGGAAATGTAAAAAAGCCAGATTCAGATTTTACTGAATCAAGACCATGGTTGCACATTAAGGAGTACAAAGAAAATACAAAATACAGTAGTGGTAAGATAATGGAACCTGAAACACAAATATCTTAAAGAATCATTATACATACCTATAACTTTTGGCTTATGGAATTGTGATAATCATATCAGCACCCTAATTAGAGACAGTCTGCCAGTCAGCTGTGATACTGGGCAGGATTTTGACACAGTGGAAATGTACTGTAATGTCAGTTGCAGAAATGACTTCAGGCTACAGGGACAAAATCATGGATGTTATTGTTAGCTGCTTCATATAGGAGAAAAAATGTAGCGGTAAATGGTCTTTATTGGTGTAATTATCTGCACTGTTATAAAATGTCATGGTTGTAAGAACTGAGGCTATAGTTAAACACAGTAAGACAAGGTCCCCTCCCACTTGTTTCGAGATTCACACTGACCAGCCTGGACAATCTCCTGTTGCCAAGCACAACAAGAGCACACGCAGTAAATTTGTAAGCGGGCCTCATGCACCTCAAGCCTTCCACGCTGGTTCCCCCTGACCCAGGAGGATTAAGCCTGGCCACAGGGTTTTTCTTTCAGGTAGCTGATTTATGGGGCTTCAGCTGAGAAACAAAGGGCCTGAATGTGTTTGAAGTGTGCAGGCGTAGACCCTAAGACGGCACTTTGAAAAAGCTCCCACTGGGATCGAAATCTCTTCAGCCACACCTGTCAGGGCAACACTCCGATCCACACGGTAACCTTTCACCTGGGCCCGGATCCACCCTCCACCTGTGCTCTTTCTGTCCACGTGTTGGTCAGACTTGCTAAGCTCAATACAGCTGTGTGTGTGTGGCGAGGGATTAAATACACTGCGCTGCATATGTGATTGACAATATGTCATGACACAAAAGTAAAGCAATGATATTTCATCAAGCTGCGAATTCTGCCTGAATGTGCGAGCTTTGCCTTGTGGCCTAGATTTTCTCTCCTCAAGAGGGATTGATTCAACCTTTCTTCTATTCTTCTACATTTTCTAATTAGCTTTAGTGATTTCCTAATTCTTTGACATTCAACCTTGAATTATTCTCTCCTCCACACATAAAAACAAGCATTTGTTCCAGTTCTGGAAAACCAACAAAGCATGTTAATGTTCTTGTTTATTCTCTGATCAAACATAATCATTCTCTCCTCTGGAAGAAATCTCCCTTTGGGCTAATTTCTGGAATTGTTACTTGCATGTTTGACAAATTAGACTCTGGGAGACTCAGAGAGAACAGGGGTGGGGGGTGGGTGGGTGTCTGCTACTGATACTGACATTAGCATTTCATTCCTTCTTTGTTACACTCTTCGGGCAGAATTCAAAGGTTTGTTGACTTAGCAGATTTTGAGAGGATTGACGGGGTTCAGTGTGAAGGGTCATCCACTGTGGAATAGGGATGTTGTTTTCTGTTAGAGTGAGCCAAGGGGGTTTTAGCATTGAGCACAGGCTGGGCCCTTATTCCTTTTTCTCTTCCAAAGGGCTCCATGTCCAGGTGTGGATCTATTTTCTACTGGAAACCAGGGAGTTTTCTTCCCTTTTATTCTTTCTTTCATTGATTTAAGCTTAGGGCAGTGGCCCATCCAGCTTGGTTTTACATCAGGATCAGATGTGAAACCAAGCTGGAGGAAGTTTTAATTTCAAGTCTAACAGTATTGAGCTAAAACCGTGTTATGAATCAGTACAGAAGGTTAATTACACTTTATATACATGTTGATATAAATCAACAATATCAACAGATCTTTGTTTTTCATTTAGGATATTTGACCAAGTAAAGTCTTTGCATTTTTCACAGCTTTTCCTCACTTCACTGATCAAAACGCATCTTCCTCTCAGTGCAGTTTTAACTTGTGCAACAAATAAAAAGTGATTTTAATAGAGCATCTTTTATACTCAGTCACCATATCATTTCTGGGGGCATGATGAACAGAGGAAAATGGGAACCCAAACAAACCTATTTTGCTCTGCCATTCAGTGTATCAACAGGCACTAAGCTGAATAGGAATCAGCCTTATTTTCTCTCCCTCTCTCTGGAGGGCAGAGACACTGAGAGGCAGACTGTAGCTCTCTCTGTGGATAGAGACAAGAATGAGGTTGCTGGGAACAATAGGAGGATAAGCCATTGTTAACCAGCCTTGTTGCTGTCAAGTTGGAGTCTGGATGTGCCTAAGCCACCTCTCTGCAAACTGAACACAGTACAGCAGGTGGTTGTCCACACTCTACCAAAATGGATTAAATCTGATCTTCAACATTTGGGAGATCTCCTGTTCTTTCTGTGTAAATGAGTTTTTGAACTATACAATTTAACCTTAACATCACTGAAAAATATTGGGATTCAAAATGGACCTCCACTAAGAGAAAAAAAAAGCATAATGTTTGGTGTTATCACCTCCTGATACTTCTGTGCAGACAGGCCTGTAGTCTTCATTTTTATTACTTACAGAAGAATGACAATAAGGATCTTCCATGTCTCAGAGTTAGATTCCATATTCATCTTAATTGGTGCCTGGCAGGTTATACCGAATGGAGATGGGTTTGAAGTCATTTATTGGAAGCTCTTGACAGGCACGGTGGAGGAGAACGTCAAGCCCCGTGCTGGTATACAGAGCTTGAAAATCATCTGTCAAAATTTAGCATATCTAAGGAGAAGGCTGCCTGTCATCTTCGATGTACATCTAACTGTGCACAAGGGTGGATTTGATCATGAACAATGTTGTACTCCTGATGTAAAGCACATTCATCAAGTTGATATTTGGTTGACAAGACAAAAAAAAAATGGAAAGGTTTTTTTTTTTTAATAATGAGATGGTTTTGAGCTAAACATAGTATCAAAGGGTTTTTTTTAATAATGAATTTGTAAACAAAATATAGCTTCATACATCACCAGGCATATTCCAACATCTTAACACAAAAATGCGATGTTCTCTTTTCGCCCCGATTTGCTTCCATTATGCTAGATGTAGTTTGTCGGTTTTGTTTTGCAAAACATTGCTGACAAGTGCATGGCTCAACCAAGGAGATTATCAGTGGAAATCTCCACTCCAGCTTCTTTATTTCTCCTCGAATCAATGTGGTGAACAGCGAGACGTGATTGATAATGATATTGAGATTGATTGTCTAAATCCCTTCCCACAGTTCAAAGTCCCCAAACAGATAGTATATATACATGCAATTCAGTGCAGAGATAGGACTTGGCAGGAGCTGCCAATAGATAAGTGAAATAGGGCCAGAGTGAAAAGGCCTATCAGTCCCTAAGGGGCTTAGCTGCAGGATTCTGAAGCTCTAAACTGGCCGTGGTGGAGGGAGATAGTCGACATTGGTTTTAAATTACCCAAGATTGCCTTGTGGTTTCAGTCTGCGGGGACGCCGGCAGACAAGATGTTTGTTCTAACAAGTGCAGACATGGAGGCAGATTGGGGCGAAGAGCAGACCTGCGATTTCCTAGCCAGGCAGAACAGGTTGGAAGGCTGGTAATTGCAGAATTGGCAGAGGGGCTAAGGAGGTCTTGCAGCAATGATATCTGCCACTGGGACTGAAGCAGTGGTGATGCTGGAAAAGGGCTCAGTTTCCTCCCTGGGAGGATATTCTGTTTGATGCCACAGAAGCTAAAGTACACACCACAGTAATGGCACTGTTGTTCATTTGCTTGCTTTGTAACATGGCATATGTAACTCTCTCAGAATTACTGGGTAGAGAATGACCAATAATTATGTGGTAGCTAGTAATTATTGTACAGGTGCTCTTGTGGGGTAGGTGCCAACCATGTTCTGAACTTCCAAAGCCCTGAGTTTGTGGTCTGCCTAGAAACTTTCCAGTCTTCTTTCTCTGTATTATGTCATGTTTAACAAAGGTAAACTCCACCAAAAAAAACCCCAAAAGCTTAAAGGAATATTTCAAAACGTTGTGAAATTTGCTTTCTTGCCAAGAGATAGATATGAGACTGGCATCTCAGAGTGGGTCTTCTCATCAAACTCTCCACCAGAAAGCAAGTTTATTTCCTAAAATCTTGAACTATTCACTAGAAAAATTATTTGTAAAATCAAGGACCTGAAACAACTGTTCGTATCAGATCAGCATCCCTGAATTTGATGTTAAATAGCCATATTTTCTTTAAAATCTATGTAATGAGGACAGTAAAATTGTATTGAATGTAACCCAGCAAACAAGCAAAAATGCTGCAAAACAACACGGAGCAATGTCAATTACAACCTCACCAAATTGCTGTATTTTGAACGTTTGCAGAAACACCTTATTTTTCATTAAATGCCCTACCACATATCTGCTTTAACAATATTCCATTTCCACCCTCACAATCCCTCCCACACTCATTCACTGGCATTCAGGGAGAGCACTATGTGCATAGCACACCACTACAGTACCAAACTTTCACACACACGGCGTTTAATGCTGAAAGTTTACTTTTGTTACAGGTGCAATAACAAAAGGCCTTTTAAGTCTGACTTGAAAATCTTTAGGAGAAATTGGCTCCAGCATTGAGGGGTTGAGGTATTGATTCTGGCCTCTGGCTCAGTCCAGGAAAAGATGGATAGATTTCTTTGAAATGCACTCTGCGTGAGAATATAAAGACTATTGTGTGTTCTCACTCAGGAATAAATTGTTTCATGACATATCTGGGGCCACCTTTTTAGCTTCAAGCTGCCTGCTTCTTTTGAAAGGGGAATGTTGACAGGGTGGAGCACATTCATCTGTACTCCCAGACTACCCACACCTCATAGAAGCTTTTATTGAAAGTTAAATCTCCTTCAGAGAGTTGGCAGCCTCTCGTTGGGATATCTATTTCAGCAGCTGTCGGAGCTGATTATATGGGGGTTGTGCCACACACTGGCAGCGATATAAACCTCCTACAGAGAGAAGGACTATTATGATGCCATTGATTGATGCGTTCATCTGCATGCATGTGTACAGTCTCTCGACTCAGAAGCCGCCGTTTGTATTGATGACGTGCAACATGTGATCGATGATCCATTTTGGTTTTGGTTTACGGCTCTCACAACAGTGAAGTCAGACATATGAGAAGGCCTCTGATGCGATGTAAGTTCTCTAGAACAAGATGTTTGAATGTTTACCTCAGGACAGAGCAGTTCTGTAGCAGATCAATAACAAGTTGCAGGCATTATTGGAGAATTTTCCAATACTGATGTCTGATACCAAGAGCCTTGTGTAACAATCAAAGCAATGCAAATTGATTTATTGCTTGTTCACACCCTGTTACAATGTGTTGTTGTCTCATTGGTCAAAATAGTTGGGCTAAAGCAATGAATGTTGGTGCTACTTCAGTACTAATGTCAATATGGCTTTGTCCCACCGACTGTTTTCTTACATTAGATCCATGGAAAATCAACAAGAAAGCATAGTTACCATGAGACGATTCAATGTAATTTGGTTCAGTATCACTATACATTCTTATGTTAATAAAAATATAGTCTTTTAATTCTCATTGTATCGACTTAAGGCATCACATAGTCCTAAAAGTCAGACTGAAGTCTTGATTCTTGCTTTGAAGGTAAACTCTAGGCAAACAACATGTTTGCTATTTATGTCATATTCATAGTATATTTTTGCTTATCTCTTGCTTCTTCTACCTAAAAATGTATGCAACTGAAACTGAAGTGTTTTTTCTTAATGTCTTTTGTATTCAAATTAACTCTGCAACAAGAGAATCATTAATAGAGCAGATCTGTTAATGATGTCTTTGAAGGGGATGAAGTTTCAAATTGAGACCTCACACCTCTCATTTTCCTGATTTATTATTAAACACAGAGTTGACATTTTAAAAAAATTAAACCTCTCAAAATGAAACAAGAAATGGGCTCCGCTTTATGCATAGTCTTTTTAATGGCTTTCTTCTTCTTTGGGGTTCGAAATTCTCCCATCACCCACTGACTCGGAATCCATTTCGCTTCTCCATCGATTTGAATATCAAATACCAATAAAAGCCACCTCTTTGGGTTTGTGTGAGCTCCTCCATGCTGTGAGAGGAAGGTGGGTGGCACGGGGCGAAGGATCTTGGAACTATTGAGTCAAAATATTGATGGAACGGAGCCAGTCCCTGTGACGCTGCAGCCAAAGACTCACATTAATGTTCCACAAGTTGCATCTTGGCAACACAGACGTTTTTATTTATTTAGAGAGGAAGCTGACTGAGAATGAAGTACAAGCTCTCTTTCAGCACCACCTTCACACAGTCACTCCAGGGAGGTGGAGGACAACCACAGCTTCCTACTGGAGGCCACTGAACAGCTCCAGCAAAACCATTGGGGGGTTAAGAGCCTTGCTTAAGGACATGTTGGTGGTAATTCAAGAGGATATCTTATTTAGATTTCTTCACCCAGATTCCCAACTAGTCTTGGCCACCTGTTACTGCTGCTTCCCATTTAATCAACAATTAACATTACGGGTTGTATTGTGCTGCTATAGAGTGGGTGGATCCACTGTTTAGCTTCCTCCAGAGAATGATGAACTTGCATCCAATTATACAATGGCATCTAACAGCCGTTAAAGATTGCTAATCAGCTTAGTGTTATAGCTTGGACAGAAAAACTATTGTATATGGATGTAACTGTATGGATATGAACATTTTGTGAGGTAAATGTTTTCACATTTTTACATTCAGGAGGTTTAAATTGAAATAGTAGCTTTTCACTGTACCAAATAGTAACTTCACAGTGGTGGAGAAAGTACTTAATACTTATTATTTATAATTGTGCTTTTTTTACTGTGACAAAAGCCTATTGTATACCAATTCATTTCAAATTATTGTTCGCAGGCTGAGAATAACTTCAACATACTTATCTTAGTAGTTTGTGTATCATAATTTAATGTATGTGGAGTAGTTCATTATAATGACTGATGTGATGGGTGTTAAATGGAAAATTCACCTAAAGCTACTTAACGCAGTTTATGACCAATGCAGTGAGTTGCAGTGAACTGCTAACAAGTTGGCTTGGTGATGTGTTCGCCGTAGGAGGCTCTCAACTATTCTTCAACCTTTTTACCTGTGGTACTTTGACAGTCACTCCCTTTTCTATGTCCACCCCCTCAAAAAACAGACAAAGCAGCAAATATATCATTAGCAGCGGCCCTATGGAGCTGGATATTAATTATCCTGTGTTCTCCTCGTTTGGCCACTCATTTGCACTTGTACTGTAAATGTCACCAGAGAGATAAATGGGAAAACAAAAACCCCAGCTCGTAGCCTTTATGCAGCAGAATGTCAGAGGGAGCTTGTAAGAGATAAGATATTGGTTTTGGCCAGGCATAGATTCTGGCTCAAAGGACATTCCCAGAGGCAATAAAATTTGTAGGCTATGTCATCTGTGTTTAGAAATTTATTAGCAATGTGCAAGCAAACATTTTCAGATTCACAATTTGGATTCATTTCTGGCAAGGAGCAGGGCAATATGCTGCACATCTGTTATCAGTGTAATCAAGTATTTGAAGCTTTATACATATCGTTTTGTCCATTTCTTCTTTAAGTCATTTGCCTTCTCAGAAACTGACCTCCCATAGTGCAAAAGCCACCCTTTACACCTTTTTTTTTTTTTTTTTACTCTGTATGAACTCCTTTCCAGCCACATATTGTTCTGACATGCATTTTTTTTGTAGATTTATGAGTGGATTGAAAAGCACTTTGGGGGGAAAAAGCTCAACTCTCACATTCTCTGTGTGGCCTTTAAGGTGCATGGAATAAAGGGGTATTTATATTAATCGATCACACGCCAAGCCTGGTTGAAGCCTGGCCTTAATGGTTGCTTGCTGTCATTTTGCAAGCAGCTTGTAAAAAGGATTAGAGTGGCCCTGTGGAGTAAGGGCACATGAACAGCAAAGTTCTGTGGTCGGCAAGGAAAATAAATCAATTTATCCCTGATGGTGGTGTAGTTTGGGAACATAATGTCTAACGATGATGGAGTTTAGACACTTCATACTTGTCATTGTGAAATTGGACTGCCGTGTTGCTAATGATGGTAATGTATGTTGTGCCTCGCCTACTACAGTAATCCTTCACTCTGTCTCACTTAAATGCATCTCATTGTCTGGCATATTGCATTATGAATACTGCTGGGAAAAAAAGAGGGGAATTTAATTTATTCATTCATTTGAGCAGCAAGTTAATGGAAAAACTGTATAACCATATAAATTTCTTCCTTTTGTCGCAGGCGATTGTAACTTTGAGAAGCCTCTGGCAGCATGTGGGTATAGCCAAGGCAGAGACGATGACCTTGACTGGGAACAGGCCAATACTAGAGAGAAACCTTCATCAGATCCATGGATGCCCTCAGGTAAGGACGGTGACACTGGCTCAGTGAATAGGAGAAATAATGATTCCATCACCATACAGAGAATGCATCATTGCAATAGGCTGCACATTTGACACAATCCATTTTATGTAAGAAGCAGTATTCTGCCCTGAACAAAGATTCTTTTCACATAAAGGAATGTGTTATAAATAGGAAGAACCCACTTGTCAAAATGGTATTCAATCCGGCGAAGAATAATATATCAGATAAATAGTGGACTGTATGTTTGACTTCATCCAACACGGCTCCATTTGCATGCGCTAATTCATTTCAGGTCAAATTAATATTGCTCCAGAAAAGGGGTAATTTGAAAAACAGATCAGAATAAAATACATGGGAGAAAATGAGTCAACTATGACATCGAGGACTAAGGATTAAGAGTATTCTTGAAAATAACAAATATTTCATAGTTCTAGTGGGCAAGCTATACGCACAATGATTATAAATATTGCTAACATGCAGCTAATTTGACAAAGCATTTACATGACAGAGTTTTATGTGTTATGTTTTTCCATGAAATGAAATTTATCTCCGAATGGCCAGTCTGATGTTGTTGCTTACAAGGGATACTTTTCTAATTGCACTATAAATCTGACCATAATTAGAATATACTGTAAGTGTCCATGTAAACAGCTTTAGTGTTAGAGCCTAATAAATATTGATTACAGTTTGTATGCTCATGTACTAATATTTAATCTTTAATCTTTAAACTTTAAACTTCTCTAGAGTTTCAACTTCTCCTTTGTTATTAAAGTGGGATGTTGATGCAACTTCTTTCCACGTGAGTATCTGCTACACAGGATCTTTGGGACAGTCACAAGGACTCAAAAGCAACATTTGATATCAAAATACTCAGATCCATTTTAATTAAAGAAGTCTTTCCAACAGACACATATTGAAATTCATTAAAATGCTTTCCCTGCATTTTGTGTCTGTCACACACAATTTGTCTCTTTAATGTTCCATTGATCGCTTTTCATTTGATTTGAAATGCAGAGATATCACCACCACCGAGCAGAAGGCACCTAAGGAATTAGACAAATGGAATGACGTTTTTTTTTTCCTTTTTGTTTTTCATGTTACAACAAAGGTAGCGTTGCAAACTAATGGATATTGTTTTCCTCCCCTATCTGATGCCTTATCTCACAAAGGCTGCATCACAGATAGATTGCACTGGGCCCCCCCAGTGACAGAGGGGGAATTAATTAGCAGGCCCTCACTAATTTTAAGCAGCCAGTGCCCAGATCTGTTTGTGTGTACATCAGGATGATGTGTGTTGAACCGCCCTGGAGAAATTACTTTCTATGGGGGGGGGGGAGTGTCTACTTTTTCGCTCGCAATTGATTAATGTCAGGACACATGGAAGCTGGGCAAAGGTTACAGTGAAATCTGGAAAAGCCTTGACCTACAAATTAACACGTCACACATGGTCTAAATTTAACATATCTGATTAAAATCCAATGTCTGGTTAAGAGGCGCCCCTGATTGTGCTTCCTTGTCTGAGCACACTTCAGCCAGGCTTGTTTTCTACCTGTGCGTCTTGACTTGTGCGTAATTAACAGGTTGCAGCACTTTCTCCAATTCTCAGTGTGAGCACTCAACCTGCCACGCAAAATTGTAATCTCTCCTCTTTGACCGCATTGAAAGGGATGTGAAATGTAGAGTACTTGACAGCTGAAATTGTTTTAGGGCTACTGGAGAGGGGGTTGATGGGTAGAAATGCATTTAGGTGAAAGCCACACTGGTAGAAAAGCTATCTCACTTTTGATTGCTGCCTCACTTTCAACCTGTACTTATGAATCTTCAAAAAACGACCTTATCATACTCACGGAACAGATTGTTATCCTATCTGGTGTACCAGGATAGAATAGGAATAGGCTCCAAACACAAGGTATTACTACCTTAAACATCTTTAAAATTGGTTATAGACAGTATATGTCTAAATATAGTAGAAGTGTTCTTAATGTCAGTGTGAATCAGAAAATCTTCTGGGGGTTAAAACATCTAATGTAAATTCCCAGCCCTCTATCCCCAAGAATTACATCTATATTGGATAGTTCTACACCTTATGTTTTACATCCATTACCAAAGTTCATGGCCAATGCTGGAAGTAATGTGCTCTTTAGCAAAGTGGAAAATAAGGGTGTGCAACACGTCTGAGTTCGTTTGGTCTGTGGCAGTAAATGGCTTTTTATTAACTTTCCCCCTTTCCCTAACCTTAACCAAGTGTTCTAGTTGTCTGACCTTAACCATAGTTTATTTGTTCGTAGTTTATTGCCACAACCACATTCTTTCCATAGCATGTTCTTAAACTCAAACTGGGGATTTGCACAGTTGTACAGCATTGATGTTCTTGTCTGTCAAGGGTTAAAATGTTTGTAATTAGATACTGTATATGTTAAAGGTGGCAAGTGTAGAGAATTCACTCATGAGAGGCCTTGAGCAGAGTTGATGTCAGCCCACTGTGGACTCTCCATCCTACAAAGCACACACTGCAACCAAAAACCAAACTGGCCTGATTCCATCCCAGCATGTAAATAAAGGAGTACCAAAACGGAAAAGTGAAATGAAACACAACAAGGAAAACAAGCCCTCTGGTCACACGAAGAAGAGATGAGCAGAGCCCAAAACTCTAGGTTGTTTACGATGATCCGCTCCCTACCTAATTGCTACGTCTGGACAGAAAGTAGCCTTGTTTATGCCTCTGTGCAGCTCTGATTGCATGCTTTGGCTCTTTTAGGGTGGCTCAGCCCAGTTCTGAGGCTCTGCGTGTCTGCTTGGGCACTCCCCAGTGTGTTCCCACTACCAAGCCAACTGGAGAAACCCTTGGCAGAACTGTCACTATCAGTCCTGTTATTACCAACAAGCCTCATCTGTCCTGGAAAATTATAATAAAAGCATCTCAGCCAAGACAACACTCATTCAGCCTTGGAGAATGGAGCTGGATGCACTTCTGTCAGAATCAGATGTTGGCTTTAAGTGCATATTATTTGATGAGGAAATTACCACACTTTAATCAAAGACATTTATATCATATCTTAAAAAACTGATTTCTCTAGGATCCATCCTACTCTTGGTTGTTTTAAGTTCCCCAGTGTGATGCAGCAGTCTCTGAGAAGTATGGATGGGTGGGGAAGTTTGCAGTGTGGTGCTGCGGAGGGGTCCAGATGCCATTAAGAAGGAAACTGTTTTTAGTGAGCCCCAGCTGGTGCAGAGGCTGCCTCTTCCCCAATGGTGTCATGGAGGTTGCCAGCAGTAGGCTGCTGCTCCCTGACTCTCCCCTGAGACTTGTTCTGGGGAATAATGGCAAGAGGGGGAGGAGGAGGAGAAAGAAGGTCCTCTAACTGAGATTAATTAGGGTTTTTGTATTATGCTAGGCACAATAGCAAGTGCAGCTCAGGCTAAATGACTTATTGTTTTATTTTTAATGTCTGCTCAAAATATGTTGCAGGAGAGAAATTGAATGCTTTTGTCTCACTATTGCACAGGGCCTTTGTTTTGATAGCATGCCCTTGGTCGATAATGACACCGAGACAATAGTGAGGGATTGGCAGAATGAGGTTCTTCATAGAGTAATGGGGATCTTCTTTCTTGTCAGGTTCATAATGCGCTCATGCAAATGCAACTCACTCTTGAACCCAAATGGGTGCTGTTCTTAGAGTGTGGCTGTTGCATATGGATAAGATGGATCATTTTAAAAGGTAAACTGTTCACCTTTTTGACCATTTCAATCAGGAGGTAATGAATGGACAAAGCTCCTCCGCCTTACCTGGGCAACCGCTGTTGTTTGCGCCACTGTATGTGCTGTTCAAATGAGAGAGGAGAAGGCTAACCACTTAAAATCAGAGAGGAGAGAACACCCACTGACTGAAGGACGTCAGAAATTTAATCAGAATTTAAATCACATCAGCAAAAGATGGGATTTGCTGTCGTGGAGGGAGGGGCACCGTGTCATGAAAACAAGTTAATTGCTTTTGAGCTATTCACAACTTTGTGTGAAAATCACACCTTGCGCAGTGATGGCAAGGTTGTGAAGGTTAAGGAGAAACCCCATTATATGATTAGGGAACGAAACTGAACAGCAAATTACAATGTCTGATCAATTGGTGAATGAATTCCTGGGGATTACGGACTGTGATTTTCAATTTAGCATGTTTGTGGGGCTTAAGAAGTGTGACATGGTCCGAGTAAACAGGATTGTACCCATTACTATAAACAGGATTAGACAGCACACTGTACTTTCATGATGGAGGACATATTTGTATACTGTATCTTTTTCCAGGAGTGTGCATGGTATGTACAATTAACGATAATGATGCAACTAGGTGACTCACATTAAAACTCTCTGTCGTGTAATGGGTTCCTATCAGTTAAATGGGCCATTATATGACCCATTTATTGCATTGGAGCGCCAATAGTGCGTGCTGCATATTAAGATGACATATTAAGCCATTAAGAATTGCTGTTGATTGACACACAGCAACAAAGGATGCTGCCAGGGAACATAATAAGGGTCAGTTGTTCCACCTGACTAAAATGACAGGGCTGAAACGTGTTGAGCATGATGGATGGTTTTAGGTGAATCTGTTTGACACTGTCAAAGAAACCTGCCAGGTCCTTCATATGGAAAGTCCAAACTTATTCAGTGTTATTTTATCAGCCTCCTTTCATGTTTCAAAGGACACAGGGAAAGTTCGGGAAAATTGAGTGGGGGCCACGGATGTCCACATTAACAGCCTAACCCTCACAGCGAGAGCATTTTTGATTGGTGGCAGACAGTGAGAATAGCCCTGTCTTCATTGACATTTCCGAAGCAGCAGCCGTGCTTTTCTGCGGTGGTGACCTCTGTGAATTTTATTAGCAAATGAGACCTGGAGGGTTTGGGTTTAAAGAGCGCCCCTTCATTCTGATTTCCCCCACATAATGATTTTCACAGAGTTCAGGACCCGAATGGAGGATAAATAATGAGCGCTAGTCATTATTGCAAATTATATCCTCTGCTCAGACCATCACTCAACTCATAATTAATCTAAATACCTTCAACCTATAGACACTGATGCTTAGGATTAGACAGCACCCTATTTGTGTAGACTGAATTATATTACAATGTATTCTCATTAAGAAGACTTTGCTACCTTTTTAATAAAAGGAACTGAGGGGAAAAAAGAAACATAGCTACTTCACCAGCTCACGTAGTTTTGCTACATCATGCCTTATTCTGCTTGAAAAATATGGAACCAGTCCTCCATATGCGTGCCCACGTTGCAGTTCATTTTATTTGGCTACTTTGCAGTTTTTGTAGATCCATATGTCTTTAAGAAAAATCATATTTACACACGGCAAGCTGGATAGCCTTTTTAGTAGTGTCTTCAGAGTCTTTCATTCCTACAATCAAACAGGGAAGTATGAATTTCAACAGAAAAGGGTTAATAGGATTCATCTGACATTTCTCTCTGCTCTCAGTCTACTCTACCAACCCTGAACAACCTCCTGCTTTCTACAATGATTGTTTAACAACAAAATGACAGAGAGGGATAAGGCAGAGAAGGATAAAAGTAGGGTGTGGTCTTGTCACATTGTCGTAATCCTGAAAAGCTGTCATTTCTAAATTAAGTTTGATTGTTTCATAAAAGCAGAAAATCACATATTGTGTATGAGTTTGTTAGTATTTCGAGGGATTATGGTCATTACCCTCAGCCTGTTCCCTCTAGATAATGTCAGAGTAGTTATGCTCAGATAAATAGACTTTAATACACATTGTACCCCTTGCTTCAACAGAAACACCAGCTTTCTGGTGGCCACCAAAATGTCGTTTTATTGAATGATTAGCTGCTAAAACACCATGAAATTAAAGTGTTTAGTTCTGTAGTCATTACCAGTTTGTCACTAGCTTCTTGTCTCAGCTGAGGGAACTTTTCTTCCCATATGGACTGACACAAGCTGTGGCCAACTCCCAACTGCTCTGCCAGTGTGAGTGACCTGACAGGGTAAAGGATTAACCTGATGGAAGCCTTCCCCTGGAGTATGTCCATGGTTCTCTCTGAATGACTCATAATACCATTAAACCACTAAGGCTGTTATTTTGGATTACTTAATGTCCAGCTGAACCTGAACATTTGTGGGTTTGCACTTGCTGGAAAAGACTTTATCCTAGTGGAAGACACTTATTAGATTGATGCTGACCAAATATTCATCTTCCAAAGCTCCTCTAATCTCAAACCTAAACCTCATAATGGTTTAGGTTTGTTTATTGTGTGTCTTCTTAGTTTGATTTTCAGAGAAAATGCTGCATTAATTTAGTGGTTTTTAAGCAGACTATTAGTAATGTTTTGGATGTTCTTCTTCTTAAAAGTACACAACCAATTGCATTGCACTTCCAAAACATTGTTGGACTCACAATGGACTTTTTTTTTTTAATGTATCAAACCCAATGCAGCAAAACCGGAGATATTGTCCTTTTTATTCCACCCATTCCTCTTCCTTGTCTAAACTGGGTGCCTATATTACCCACAATGCAGGTTAACAGCTGGGCAACTCCATATACCCTGATTTTTTTTCGTTTTCATATCTTGTTGTTTTACAGTACAATTCTACTTTATTTTTTTCTCATACAGTATGCAGTAATACTCCCTGACCTGTAAAATAACTTTGATGAATAAAACCAGTGAAGTTCCCCTTTTATCCAAATGAGACACTTGACTAATGACAGAAATTCACTGTAAAATTGAAGAGATTTGGGGCCACATCTAAATGTGAACAGTATTTTGACACCTTTTCAAAATACTGCCAACAAAGTGTCTAATCATCAATGTAGGGTTAATGTTTTTTGTGCAGCAGCAGCAGCCCTTATTCATGCAGTGTCCTTGTAAATAAAAAAATATTTCAGTATAATGAAAATCACACGTTTTTGTTTCAGCGGCGTGCCCCTCATTTGCAAAGAACAACCTGAATGTACATGTACGTAGCATCTGCAACAAGAACCCTTCATCTTTTTACTAATTCATTTTTTGTACCAGCCTCCATGTTCTCCATGTTCAGCCATCATTGTAATTTAAGGTGAAGTTGGCCTACATTGGAATAATAATAAATCTGTTCCTCCGAATACCTTAGACAATAGCAGGGCCCTGGCCTTTATGGAGTTGCAGAGACAGGCCTTGAGTGTGCTGAGAGCTCTCTATTTTTAATTGGTCTTGAACACACCATTGTTAAGGCACAAAAGATAGAGAAAGAGGAAGAGAGAGGGAGAGAAAACACCCTTATGCATCACTAGCACATTAGCACAGCACTAACACAGTGTCATTATAATTTGCTCTTAGTCTCACTGGCTAATTAGTTTGTCATGGTGCAGCAGGTCCTGCACAGTATGTGGTCATTAGGCTCAAAGAGCATAGAAGCTCAATGACAATCAGTGTTCTCCTGTCATCTGTTGTCAGACAGTGACAATAGCAGCACGATGAGGCGGGAAGCTGTCACTTAAAATACTGTATTCTTATGTTTTATCGTGGTCAGTAATGAGGAGAGGAAAGACTTTTTCCCCTTGTTGTGTTTGGGTTCACTGACCCAAATCAGGATGATTTGTAGGCTTCAACTTTGGTGACAAGAATTTCACAGTCTCATTGCCAGAGTTCTGCAGCCTTCCTGTCAGTGAGGGAGAAATGTTCTAATATTTGCATATATTTCTATCAAGCAGTTGCACTTAAATACCAACAGCCACCACATTAAGTTTTATTAAACACTTACAAAAGGGACCTATTGTTTTATTAATATTTCATTAACATGGTAGTAAAAAATGTACAAATGCTGCTTGAGGGATCTAATATTTTCATCTCTAATTACCAACAAAGAGCAGTGCTGTGCATAAATCTCCTGTGCAACACTGTCACAATGTGGCTGTTTGAAATGAGTAGTAAACAGCCTGTTTTAATCATAGAGAAAAGCAGTAGTGCAAACATCTTAGTCTTTGTAACATCAGCTACAACTGAACAATTCATCAACTGATTATTAGTGCTGGTTCGCATCACACCATGGGTTGCTGATATTTCAAAGGGAAAAAACGAAACAGTTCTGGGCACCTGAGCAGATGGCTGAATGTTGTTAAAGAGACCTCAGAGCCCTCATATAGAGGCACCTGTTTGAGGTTGGACAAACAAGTCTCTCAAAGTCGACTCATCTCCTGCCCTTCTACATGTACATGACACAACTTCCGGCATAGCCTGAAAAATAATTAGCCTCAGCACTTGAATCAGAGACAAACTGAAAGTGAATAATACATTAAAAAGCACGGGGAGAACAGCAGTGTGCTGTTCACAATAGTCAATCATAACAGCGTGATCATGCTGTGCCGGAAAATCTATAACAAAAAAAGCCACATTCATAAATAGCTAATCACAACTTGAAAAGGTGCCTGTTGTTATAGTCCCTAGTAAACACAGGGAGATTATGAATGGCCTGTATTACACACTCAAACTTTAATGAACTCATACACAGAGTGAAACTATAAACATACTAGTGGAAAGGAGCCACAGATAATTAAAAATATATAGTCACACAAACTATCAAGACACTTATTTTCTGGACAGTTTTTTCCCGGTGGACAGATTTTGCTCAGTTGTCATGGCGATATCTCAGTTGTCACCATGTGATGGCGATGGACCATTTGAACAGCTCAGTTGTCATGGAGACAGTTCCATAGTTCCGAAGTTCCACACTTAGATCATGTGATGACAACTGAGATATCTCCATGACAACTGAGCAAGCTCCATCCACCGACAAAGCCACAAAGACCATGGCTGCGTCCGAAATCACTCCCTCATTCACTCATTCACTCCTCCTTCTGAAACAGTTAACTCAGTATTGAGCAGTAAATTGAAACATAGACCTATCATCATCATTTTGCATCATCATTGTAAGCTGTAGGATCACACACTGGTACTTTTTACATCTAAAAAAATGCAATTATTGCATTGCAGGTTTGTTAGCCAGTATGGTACATGCCATGTACACCTTATTGTAAATATACGCGATTTTGGACACAGCCATGTGCTGAGTGTGTAAATTATTTCCATTACATACAATACATGAAAAACAATACTTTTTTACTAAAAGTCCCACAATGCAAAGCGTTACATGTTATAGGTTACAGTGATGATGCAAAATTATGATTAGCAAGTGTTTCAAAGTCTGAATTTACGTTCTTGTTTCCTTACCTGTGAGAACTGATCAGAGCCAAATTTATACAGCACGCTTCCAGGCCCAAACATCAGAGTCCACATATTCTGTATTCCAGTTGTGGCCCATGTGATCCACATTTAAATGGAGATCATGCACACTTAACATGCATAGTTCCCCTACAGTATAGCATGGTTTGACTGGTTTGTGTTCATGGTTTCTCTAATGTGTGGGAGAGTTATTATCAGTTCATATTACAGTACAGTCCCTCATAAGATATGATGCTCACATGATCCAAAACATGTTAAGACTATTTAAAACAACAACTTGCTCATACCTGACAAACAAAACAGAGGAGGCTGACTCAGTGTCATCACAACTCACTGCTCCTCCTCCTCCTCCTCCTCCTCCTCTCCCTCCCCTCCTGTTTCATTGTGTAAACATGACAGAACCCCCACTCGTTATCTGAAGCTGGAGACAGATGGAATTGGTGAGCGTTACAAGTGCAGCACAACAAGACAAGTGGGCAAGCCCGAGTCATTGATGGAACAAATAGGGTTTTGTGAGAGGCTGTTTGGCTGACACACTTGGGGACCGAGCCATAGTTGACGTTATTTACCCTTTTTAACACCATATCTGAGTGAATCACCAGATGTTAAATTTAATGACAAAGATTCACATCCTCTGCAGTTCAGCTCTGCCACACATGCAGGAGAGCAAAGATTTTTGCTTACAGGTTGTTTGTCTCACCTCTAAGCAAAATGTGCCTCCCAATCATTACCACACTTCCAAAAAAATGCGTTTCAACATAAACCGAGTCTCTCTTGGCTGTGTCTCAAATGCTGTTACAATTTGTGCCATCACATTACCAAGCCAAGCTAAATAGGATGATGACAAATAGAATGTGCTCTGCGTCTCCTTGAAAGTTTGCCAATATAATAATTCTCACTTGTGTTTTATTGGCAAGAGGGGAGAGAATTAGATTAACCTTTAATATTGAACCAAAGCGATAAAATCTAAATGGGGCATGCTTGGCAAATAGATTTTAACTTATTGATTTCTCATCATTTCCCTTCTCTCTATCATTTAGGAAAAAACACTCTTCTCAAACATCAAGCATTTTAAGGATTAGTCGTTCTCTGTCCTCATATTTTGCTGAATGATAATGATTAGAGAGTTTCCATCAATTCAAAGATAGGAGAATTTTCTCATTAAGGGTCACATGCTACAATTCTCAGTGCTAATAGGAAAGGTCTCAGCGCAGTCATTTACCTGCTTTCTGCATGCTCTTATAAGATTGTGCCTTTTATTTAGTTACTGCTAAACCTCAGGACCTGTTTGCTGGTAATAATGTGATTCTTGTCTGGGACTGTCTTTCTGCTTTATTAATAATAACCTGCCTCTAAAAACCAACAGATCCAACAGGATGCACCAAACCAAGAAGCAACTGTGGTTGTTATTTTAGAAAAGGAGGGCAGGGGTGGCGTGTGTTGATTCTTGTCATACAATACCAGTGCATTTTTAGTGAATCTTTAATGTGCATGTAAAATAATAAGAGTCTACAGCCAAGCTAGAGGCTCTTTGGGGCTCTGTTTAGGTACAGGGATGCAGGAAGATAAATGCTAACGACAGCAAGCTAACATGCTCACAATGACAAAGATAACATGCTAATTTGTAGCAGATAGAATGTCTACCATATTTATCATTTTAGTTTAGCATGTTAGCCTGCTAACATTTTGTAATTAGCACTAAGCACAAAGTACAGATAAGGCTGATGGAAATTGTGAATATTTGTGCAAATCTTTATTTAAATCTTGAGTAAAGTGTTTGACAGGTCATGCAACCGAATGACAGGCATTAGCTAAAACCTCTTCCTTGTAATAATACATCACCACTATTTCATCTACTTTTAAATAATGTTTCCAGGTACTTTTTGTCGTTTGTTTTACTATCACGCCAGGGGCAGTAACTGGGTTTGCAGTTGTGTTTAGGACTCTATATGATTATTGCAGGACTTTTTACTACGGATATCATTTTTATTTTAGTTTTTAGTTTTTAGCTGGTGGTTGGCTTAAATCTGCTCAGCTCATACTTAACTGTTGCTTATGTTTCAGGTTCAGCTTTCATGATGGTGAACACTTCAGGACGCTTTGCAGGGCAGAAGGCCTTACTGCTGACACCCCAGCTGAAGGAGAACGACACGCACTGCGTTATCTTCCACTACTATATAGGAGGCAGAGACAACAGCCACCCAGGTCACCTAAATGTTTACATCAAAGAAAACAACAGTCCCATGGGGATGCCTGTTTGGAACGTGTCAGGTCCAGCTACTCGCTCCTGGGCGCAGGTAGAGCTGGCCATCAGCACCTATTGGCCCAATTTCTACCAGGTGAGGAAATGTGGTCTGAATCCAGCTCTTTTTTGCATAATGTCTCATCACAAAACTAGGCTACTCATTGTAAGCAGCCTTTATAGTTAAGCCAAAGTCATTAAAGTCTGTTCACTGGGTGGAGCAAGACAAATTTATTATTTTAGAAGGTCCAAACAATCGCACAATAGCCTATTCAAAAGACCTAAGATTATTGATTTCTCGGCATACCTCGGTATCCATGGTAATCTGTTCTCTCTCCCTTCCATCTGAGCCAGCTCTCTTTTTCCAATTCTGAAAACTCATTTTCACTTACCAATGCACATGACTGCTGGCCGGGGCAAGGTGATTTCACACTTGCCTGGCTATTAGTCTTTGCCAGGCTTGTTCCACAAGTCCACCAAATGTTAATTGATGCAGAGCAACCCCTTAACCTCCCAATGGGAGACTGTCCCATGGTGAATTATTTCATTATGGCCTGGCAGAGCTGGTCCACGGTGGAGCTGGGGGGTGTCCTCTTGCCTGCTTATCACAGCCCCCCTGATATCTCAGTTAACAAGGCACACCGCTGAGCTTCTCACTCCTGAATGCAAGATAGGAAGTTTAATGAGAGGCACATGGGCAAAAGAAAGGCAGAAGAGGGGGAAGGCAACAGTTGAGAAGGACAGAATGAGCTGCAGCTATAGTCATAGTGCTCAGTGTTGACAGGTTGGTGACCCTTGTGTGATGCAAACGTTGCAAAGCCAGTCTGATCAAATATTTTCACTTTGCCTTTAAGACACTTAAAGACTGAAGAAGTTTTCTCGTATTAGAGGCTCAGCTTGTTTGGGTCCATCTGACATGCAGACATTTGTGGCTGAAACGAAGTGCAGACCACAAGTGTAATCTGTAATTGACTCTTTTGCTCAGCTCTTCTTTGTGAAGTTCAGACATTTTGACTTCAACTGCAGCTTTAATGTTCTAAGTGAAGTTCAATACTATTGAACATTTTGATGTTCTGTTCGTGGTTAGACCCAAAATTACGTATTATGCTTTCCAGTGTATTCAGGGAAAATCCCTGCATCTGTTGCCTTTCAGACCCCAGCAGAAGGCCTGTCTACATTTGTAATTGTCCCAGACCCAAACTGACAACATGCTAATGATCCTAGCACCACTCTCAGTCAAGAAAAGAGAACCCAATGCTTGAAATTGTCACTAATTTACAACATGGCACTAATTATAGGTATCTTTAATTGCATAGTAACCTACGCAATTGTCAAAGGGAAGCCAGCTGATACTTGGAAATTATTTTTTAATTACCGGTAAGGCTTTTAGTCATCATGAGCCCTTCAGCCTTTGATAATTACTCTTCTGTCAGGTCATCCCTAAAACTTTTAATTGAGATTGTCATGCATTTCCAAAACTGCTGAACATGGTGCAAAACACTCAAATTTTCAGTAAATGTTATGCACAGTGTATATATGTCCTGTACATACTATTCAAAATATGTACTTTGTGCTTAAGATGAAAACCCATTATTTATCATGTTATGCAGCAGCGCACCATTGAGAAAGAAAAACCCTAATGTCTTCATCTATCTTGATTTCAATACAGTAGAGCCTATGGCAGAGCTAATCAATCCTGCTGTAATGTAGTACTTAGCCAAGTCCCTTAGGGCTAGCCAGTGAGGTGATGTAGACATTGAATGCTGGGTTCACTGTCTGTCTCTCTGACAAATGAGAATGGTGAACTTTCTTGTGACATCAACAGCTTTCGTCCCATGTGAATATTTTCGCTCTGTGGGTCAGGCCCAATTATGCACTGCACTATCATTGATGTTGGAATCAATTATATCACAGCTATTAGGCAGACTGACTGATGTCTGTTGCACAAACAAAGGATTTCAATTAGAGAGTGGAGGCCAGTTCATTTGTCTGGTGGCGATATATGGAGTGGTTGGCCTTTTAATTTCCTTTAAATTAGCCTGTAATGAGGCCATAATTGGCACCCAAGACATTCACTTTCATATTTCATGAGACAAAAAAAGAAATTTATAATTAGACAGCCTTATCTGAAGGCATCCTGCCTCCCAGATGACAATGGTAACTATCTCTGCCTCCACATTCCTCGGCTACAAAAGGAATCTCAGATATATGCGTATGCAGCCTAGCTACAGCTGGCAGGACATACATTTCTGGGTGACACCATATATGGAACATATCCATTAATATACGGCATTCACTGGAAGATATATATATTTAGGCAATAATGGAATGCAAAACGTGTAGCTGTAGTGTGTGTGGTGTAATGGTTCTCTGCACCACACCCTGGGTTTGGGAAGGGACTGGCATTCTGTTTCCCTTTTTATCGCACTGCAGACCATGGAGTACATAACTCTGACATTCTGCTGGGACACGCCCTCTGTCACAGCTTAAGACCATTTGTTTTGCCAGGGAAGTTGTCCCTTAAAATAGGATCATTTCAGTCGTACACAGCACAGTTGTACTTGATTTCAGGTTTTCTGTCGTCAGAGATGGCAACAAACATGTCAAGCAAGTAACACTAGACACAGAGCAGCTGTGAAATGCAACAGCAGTCCCCTCTCATGGAAGAGATTGCTTTTAAAATATGCATTATGGGGTTAGTTCATTCACATTATGAAAAAAGCTTATGTTCACACTCACCTCTGGTGGCATCCAGCCATGGAGATAGTTTCATTTTTTCAGGTTTTGAGGGTTTTGCCTCTAAGATTTTTATTGGGACAATTTCTTTAATAAAAAATATTGCCAATCAATCAAAAAATTTAAAAACCACCGTCTGCTCTTAAGTTTAAGTTATAATGTGTTTAAGTGGAGATTTATGCATCAGTAAATTAAATTGTATGCAATACACAAACTTCGTTCTTACTTAGAGAGTAGATGTTAAAAAGAATATTTGCACCCAGTAACTGCCATAGGTAACATATGTAGTTAACATGACTTTTCTAATATATGACCTTTACCTGAACGGTAAGCAAAGTAATGGAATGTTATCGACACATCAGACCTGACCTGACCTGACCTGACACTTGATTAGAAATGTTTAATATGGTGTAAACTGAAAAAAATGTAATTACATTTCATGCACTTTAGACAAAATTGAAAAAGTATATATATAATCACCTTTTTCCACTTGATTGTAAATAAATTCTACTAACTCTAAAAATCACATTTCTCCCAAATGTGGAAAGAGACATTGCTGTTAAATGTTTTTGTCATTATTCACTGCACAAACAAAATTCCAATCCCTACATTGCATTGGGATGACGGCAAAAATCTCAATAACATATCACAAAACTTACACAAATTAAATCAAATGATTGTGACAAAATACGCTCTTTTGAAATCGGGGTGGATTGACCATTTAAACATTGCTCAACATGTTAGATGTTTCACCTCCCATACATGATGTGCTTGTCACAGACTGTGTGCTAATCGTCTCAAGGCTCAAACTTAATTTAACACTTGCACGTCATAACACCTATCAGCTGTGACATATTGTGGAAATAACGTCGGTGGCCCGCAGCTGTGTGACAAGCTGCAGCTCAGCTAAGAGCAGATCGCATTAGCAGGAGCTGGACTTCTCTGTGCACACGGGCAGCCTCACTCAAGTGCCATTTGAAGACATGTGCCCATTTATCACTGGTGTTATGAGTCTCCTCTCTCTTCCTCAGATTGTGTTTGAAGCCGTAACCTCAGGGCAGCGTGGCTTGCTGGCCATCAAAGACGTCGTGGTCCAGGGCCACCAGTGCAGTAAGTCCTTTTTCCCTTCACCATAAAAGAATATCATCAAACAGTCATTGTCCTTTCCATGACACTCTCCCAAATACCTGCATCGTTGTTCTATTCAAGGCCTCCCAGTTAAACAAAAGGCCTTCAAAGAGTATGCTATAGTCAGTCCAAAGTGTAAACCTCCCTCCTTGTAGCTCCCTCAAGATTTATGAGCACACAGTTGACACGCTGAAGTGTGCTCAGGATATAATGTTGGAGTGGCTGTGTTAAATCTCTCCTTTGAGAGATGGGAGAAATAGTGCAAGAAAGAGGATGAAAAACAAATACCACCATACAGTATGCTGCTGCCTGCGTTTGGATTCCATTATTTTTCTCCTCCCTTAAGGATATTCAGTAAAGCATCTCATCTCTCAGATGTTCGTAGTTCTGCTATCCTTGCTGAATAGAAGTACAAGCACTTCAGAGTGCACTGCAGAGCTAATGAACATGTAATCACTAGCATATTTAGAATTTTTCTGCTTCTGCTTTTGGGATAGGCTGCTGCTGTGGGAGTGCAAGGATGAGGGCTCTTCAGGATACCTTGAGTCTATGCTTTTGAGTGCCTAGAGTCATGTTAGTCCATATGCCACTCCTTAAGTTTATACTAAGAGGTTTTCGCACTCTACAGTCTAAGTCTAAATCAATACCACATGGGTTTTCATCAATTGATTTATGCTTTATTCTGCCCCTCAAAGCTTAAGTATCAAGCTCTGATTGTTAAGCGCTAATGGCCTGGTAACCATTTGAAAGAAACTGAATTCCTACAAATGTTATGTCAATAAGATGGATTTATATAGCGTAAGGCATTGCATATAAATGTATTTGAGTAGATCAATGAGGCGACGTGATCAATGTGTAAATGTGTAGAAGTGTGAGTTGATCAATAACCCACTCAGTGGCAACTGGGTTTCTTTGAGTGATAAGCAAAGTGATCAGAGCGACTCCTTGGTGGAGCACAGCCAATTAATTTTCTATTTATACGGCCATGTGGAATATTTAGCTCAAAGGTGTGATTATGCCACTGGGTGGTCTGCCTCTCCTTCCATCATTAAAGAAGACATAAGCAATGAAGAAAATAGATTTGTCTGTTTTGGCAGTGGATGGATTGACAGGACAAAGTGATAAAGGAGGAATAGTTCGAAGATGAGGTTATAAAATATTAAGTAGAAGTGAAAGTCTTGATGATGAAAGTGATAGAATTAGCTTTTGCCAAGTCTTTAGAGATTTGGTTATGTTTCGAATCAAGGTCGCTCCACTGAATTGCCCTATTTTTCTATGCAGAATAGGGGTACTAATCAAAAAATGTTCTACATAAGTTACTTTCTGTAGACTATACCAGTCAGTGAGCACACTGATAATGAGCTCAGTTGGAAAGAGAATAATGCTTTTGGAAAACTCCTCTCAGTCAAGGAAAGGATGCAGTTAAGTGACAGCAGAAATTGGGGTTTTGGTAGGTGCAAGTTCGGCCTCTGGTGTCTCATCAAAGATTTAGTTGAAATGTTTTTTACAAAGTGATGCTGGCCTTTGACATTAGTGAAATAAAGAGCAGTATCCATTAGAGGCTACTTCTCTCAGTTCTCCAATTTTACATACAACGCTTGGCACAAGAGTTAGGAAGTGGGTAACAGTGAAATTTGTGGACACAGCAGGATAAATTGGCAGCGTTTTGATGCAGGCGTTCAGTAGCTACTCTAGCATCCAGTTCTGGTGATTCATTCTCATAAAATACAAAGCCATTTTAGGGAAGTTGAACTCTGCATCTCAGCATGTAGTGTTGTTAGTGGCCACTGCCTGATAAATATTTGCCTTTTTTCTTAGTGAACACACCTCACTTCCTGACTATAAAGGGAGTGGAGGTCAATGCTGGACAGACTGCCTCTTTTCACTGCACTGTCAACGGACGCAAAAGGGACAACTTCCGCCTCTGGCTTCAGGTGAGAACTGTGTTTAATCCCTTTCCTTAAACCCTACTTCAAAAACAAAGTCTGAAAGTTGAATCAGCTTCAGAACTTGGCCCTTTGGAAATTAATTTGTCTTACTGAAGAGACCTCTGAATATGTAATCCTCTGATCTGGAGTCAGTAGTGCTACTGTTATGCCATCAGGTCTATGAGGCCTGCAGGCCTGTGTCTTTCTTTGATGTAGTAGGTTTTCCAGTCAGTCATGTTAAACACATAAGATCAAAGGGATAGCAAGGGTTCTTAAATTAACATATTATTTATGTTAAATCAGGCCAGACGGTAACAGCTGTCAACAAGACTGAATCACAGAATAATCCATTGCACTGCTGCCACTGCTGAGTGTTTAAATGGCTGGGCAAACTGGAAAGTGTTATATAACACGTTTAACCCCAATTACAAAGGACCAAATATAAACATTTGTACCATTACCGATGCATATTACATATGTTTCATGCTCTGGTATCGATTAAATTAAAAGTCAAACCAACTTTACCATGGGTTAAGCTTACTGCAGTCAAACTTAAAAAACAACCACTTTTAAAAGTTACTAAGAAACAGTTACTAAGTAATAAGAAGCCTTTGTGGCCTTGGGAAACATAACTAGCACTGATTAAAAAAATGTACAAATTCAAGCTAAAACATTCACGCATTTCTTTCGTGTGCCTTTGTATTTAAGAGTTCACCCACTCACCACATTTTCACAGGCCTCTGCGTCTGGGATGCAGGGGATTACAGTTGTTTCAGATCACTGCAGTATGGTCTTAACCTATATAGATGTTGGCGCTGTGGATACTGTGTACTATATCCGGCACAACTGAGCTGAGCAGCAGTCTTGAATTGACCTTGTTCTGAGCAGCGAAGGTAGTGCATCTGGCAGACATAACCCTGCCGGCTCTGCTGCTAAGCACACTGTCACACATGTGATCAGTGGGAGCATGACGCTGGGTAAAGGTCCTTTGCCAGGTACTCCATCATTTTAACAAACACGTCCTCATTAGCACAGGAGCTGGAAAACAAACATTAAGTGAAGTCCCCCGATGACAGTAATGAAGAAATATTTCTAATGAACAAATGTCCCCCATCTGCCTGCTGTGAGGGGTGACAGCTGGGGAGAGCCCACTGCATACTTGTGCATGTGCATATGTGTGTGAGTGCATCCCTGTGTGATAAATGTATTCCTACAATCAGCCACTGATGGGAAGGATAGGACAGAAACAAACACGCACAAGAACAGACAACAAGTACACTCAACCAGAGTTTCTGAAACACACAAGGTCGGGCCACTTTGCTTATTAAACCTTTCCATTTTGGAGGTTCATTCGTTTGTTCGTTCGTTTGTCTCGCTTCCAAACAGGGCATCGGTGGACGGGAGGCCCCAATGAAAGCCACTAAACCTTGGAACAACCGGCGCTTCATAGGCACTTTCGATGTGGAGAACACAACCAAGGGCGACTCAGGCCGCTACCGCTGCATCGTCCACTCAGACAAAGGGGTTGGAGTGTCCAATTATGGGGAGCTGACCATAAAGCGTAAGTATTGGTCCCAAAGCAGAGCACAACACAAACACAGTCTGAATGAACACAGACAGCAGGAATGTTTTCCAACCACATGACCTCCACGCACACAGCAAAGTCAAGAGGAAATAAACAGGAAATGTTGCATGTTCGTAGACGAAAATGTCCTCTAAGGCGATACTAAAAATACTAGGTTTTCATGTTGATTTGTTATCCAGAGGACTTTAATACTTCCCCTGTAAAGGCTGTCCTTGACTGAGTACAATACCACCAAAAAGATCACAAAGGCAAGAGGCACTAGGGTTTACAGTAACCTCACTGATATTTCACTCCTGCAGTCATTTGATATGAATTTATGGAGTCGTCTGAAACTAAATCCTGCAAGGCCTCACTTTCCTAGAGCCCTATAGCCCGGTAATGGCCTTCTATATTTCTTCACCTCAATTTTCTCCCTGTGCTCTCAATTGAATTTACTGCCCCGATTTTTTTTCCCCTTTTTTTTTGTCTCTAAGCTTTGTGTGATTGATAGGTATAATCCTGGCTGTCCAGATCGAGGTCTGTCAATCATACGAGAATGGCCGGACCCAGACACAGCAGAGTGAAGAGGGAGATAAAGTCTCTCTGCCCGAGTATATCAGTGGGTTTCAGTGGTGTACTCAAGGAAAATTTACTGACCCTCTGGAGGCATTCTAAAGCACACTTGTGCATAAATTCAGCAACACAATCACCTGCACATCCTCGCACTTAAACATACTCGCTAGACAGCAATATTTTTGCTGATCACTGCTTTCAGTGTGTTACTAGAGATATTTTTACACAAGTCAAACCAGTTAAGTGTAAAGTGCTTTTGTCATAAATATTTAAAATACAGTAATTTTCTAGGTTTAGAAATTTATCGAATCTTGTAATGCGACCCACTTTAAATTCTGCAGAGATTTCACACCGCAGTGACTCCACCATAAGCTAACTCGTCAAAGGAAGAAAAGAGGCGTTTTCACGGTTGTAAGTGTCAAACATAAAAAAAAGCTGATATCTCCTCTTATCGTACCAGTCATAAAACAAGAGCTTAACTCTCCTAGCATTATGTCTGAGTCGTAAATCCTCCTTAAATGTGTATTCACCGCATCCGTGACTCGTTTTTGGAGGAGTGACCATGGAGCGATTCTGTGGATTATGAGCCTGCTACAGTCACACACTGGCTCTTCCCCCACCCTTCATTACCATACACTGCCTTTTTCTTCAACATGAGGAGAGTGAATGCTTGATTATCCCAGATAATCACTTCTGCTTTCATGCCAGTATTCAGTCAGATTTATGTGCATGTATTTCCTGAGCACTATACGGATTGGCCCAGTGCAGTCCCTTTCCCGTGCCCCCCTTGTGATGGGCTCTCCTGTAGTGCAGCCAGTGGTTCTGAAAGGGGGATAATTATCTCCCTGTCCAAGTGCTGGCTCTTTTCTTGGCCTGGTTAGAATCACCTGGAGCCCACAAAGCATTCGCTCAGCTCCAACACAGTATTCTGGGTCACGCTACCAACTCAAGGCTGCCGAGGCGCGGTCATGTCAGCTCTAATGAGAATAGCCACCAAAAATCGAAGGCTGGTCAGTCAAGCTCGTCATTTTCCTGTGGCCACCTCTTCTCATATCGGGAGCAGATCAATTCTTTACTCACAGCAACCCAATTAGGAGAGTGTGCAACATAATGAGGACCTCTCGCATCTTAACAAGGGAGGCTCAGTAGATGTAACGGGCAAATGAGAGCAGGATTTATAAACAGTCAGGTCTAACTAATCTAACAACTAAGCAGAGTGGCAACTCTTATTATTGCTCTCTGTGTGACGAAAAGCACGGGTGGCAAGATGTGTGTGCGTGTGCATGTGTCTGCAGTTGTACGTGCTATTTATGTATGTTTTGTAGAGCTGAATAGTTGAATTGTTTATTAATTGATTGGTCAATGAAAAGAAAAAACACAAGCAATGTCACCACCTTGGGTTCTGGAAAATTTTAATGAGCATTTTTTACTATTGATTAATTAATTGATTTAAAAAATAGACACATTAATCAATGACAAAAATAACTGTTGCAGTTGCAGATTGAGTATGTTCTTCCTGCTCTACCACTTAGTATGTTTTTGTCATTGGTATTGCGACCATGTGCATGCCAGCATATGTGTGTTGTTGCATGTGCATTAGTGTGCTTTTGTGTGATTGCGGTCTGGCAGGCAGGCAGGCAGGTGCTGCGGTAGAGGAGGACTCAGCTGTTGCCAGGCCGTTTGCCTGTCTGGTCAACATCATGACAACAGCTGCTCGCTGACCCCGCGTATGGCCGCCACTGTCATCTGCGCGCTGTCACCCAACTCCAGCCAGCAGAGAGCTCAGTTCAGTGCCCTTTCCCGGGCCCCACTGCTGCGAAGCTGCCTTGTGAGGCTTAAACAGTGGGAATTGAGTTGTTAATATCCTAAAGTGTTCCAGCACTTGAGTGTATTTCACACAGGTAATCCGTCTGCTATGGCTGTTGAACAGAGGATTGCTGCACCTACAGGAATTATTTCATCACTATAACCTGCTGTTGGCTTTTGTGAAGCAGTAACTTTTCTAAGTTAAATGAAATGCTTATTGCTATAATACATCATGCTACTTAGTCGCATTGTTGTGGAAATGGTCTCATGTGTTGATGGCAAAAATAGGACTGAATGGCAGCAGTGGCATCCATGCATCACGCTGCAGGTAAAGCATGTTCTCAGTAGAGAATACAGATTGGTTGGATGACTGAGGAGCTCCTGTTTGATACCTTAGACTTTTGTATACTTGTTTCTTACAGTGTCACGGGCAATCATAGAAGATAAGATAATACTAGATGAAACCCAATAATCACGATGCAGAATCATTCCGATGCAGAATCATACCTTCAGTCTATATTAGTTGGTTGAATTTTGTGCTGCCAAGTTTGTCACCCTGTGAACCAGTCATGCTTGACTCAGCAGCTAGAAACTTTGTCATATTTTGAGGGCCATTTGGTCCTATCCATCATAAGGTGTTATCATAGAAGTTTATTGGCAAATGTGTCAGTAAAACCTGGCAATAAGCTACATTACACTCTACAAACCTTAGAGATAGGACTGTATTTTTTATTAAAAATGACCATGATAGTTTATTCAGATTTCTCACTTGTACTTTTAGTAAGTTCTTTTACAAATTTCGCACTTTTAATTTGGTTCTCTAGTGAATAAAGGTATTTATTATGCAATAAAATAAATTACATCTGGTCCTTTAATTGTACATGCCATCTGTTTTTCTTGAGAGAAAAAAAATTAAAAGCCCAAAAGCCAAAGAACTATAAGAAAATCTGAGTTATCTGTTCCCTAAAACCAACATATTGAGATCCGTTTTATGCATTTTAATCTCATTTTATGTTTTAAAATATTACAAATGCCAAACACCAGTACAATATCAGTATTTTTGATACACCACCATACAAAGAGGGGTGGTATAACAGTATGAGCCTGAGCGGTTTTCTGTTGTTTAAATGAATCTGAACATATTACCACCTGACTCAGTTAAAACCCTTTTAAGACATAGCAACAGGCCATAAAAGACCATCAAAACAAGCCTGTGGTTGAACCCAGATTTTGGATCACCTCATTCTCCTGTCTGGCTCCAGCACGCAGCCTGGTGTAAGTCCACAAGAAGACCTGCTGGATTATCTGGTTCGCTTTAGGTGATGTTTGACAGCAAAGCTGGAAGCTTGGATTAGTGGGAGTTTAGGGACCTGCAACGGAGGTCACCATCGGGTAACCATCTGCTGAGGGAGAGCTTGCAATTCTCTGTAGGACACCTCAGCCTGCTCCTAATGTGCCTGAAGACTTCTCCCTCTCCATGACAACTCCATGAGAAGCAACCAGTCGACTAATGGCATTATTCTGTTACATGTGTGTGCTCATTAGAGTTACTCACCGTGGCCCCTGGGACGTGTAACTATTGTAGTACGTGACAAGGGTAGATTCCTAAGCAATGCTTTAGCTGTGGGTCACAGCTCTTTGCTGGTAATGGCAAGTTTTTGGTTGTACCAGGAGACAGCGTTTGAAGCACGAACGACATCTAGGTGAGATAGTGAAGGAGGACTTGCTTTGTTGTCCCCATAAACTAGAACAAAACTAGAACATGGAAAGAATAAAAGAATAATAAATCTTTGTGTTACTAATGTACTGAAAAGAGACATTGCATGTTAAGAAATTTATTGGGACCGTTTATATGCATTTTTGTTAAAAGTGAGTGCCAAGTGAAAACCATGAACACAACAGTATAAAAGTGTTCTTACAGACTTTAGAAGTTTCCATGAACACCCTCTCAAGTGTTACTGCATTGTCCCCTTATCAGGTTATAAATAATGAAATCCTGAAAATATTCCACTTGTCTGACATTTCGAAAAAGCCTCATTAAACCAGAAATGGCACAAGGTTTAAGCAAGATTAGACAAATATTGGTGACATAACAGAGAAAAAGGTCAGCTTCAAGGTTGTCATTGAACACTACATTTGTCTGAAAGAGATAAACACGCACTGAAGAAGGAGAACTTGAGAATATTTTTCAGACAAATCCAAACAGACACACTGAAGGTTAAATAGACTCAGAAATAAATTGTTATGCTTTATATTTTTGAGAAAAAAAGGCCACACTTTCATTAAACATTTGTACAATAGAGACAGAAAAAATGTTTCACTTATTTGTAAACACTTTTATTTATATTTCTGCATTGAGGACACACTAAAAATGTTGGTTCTTTTTACTTTTACTTGAACATATTCATTGCACCACTCATGCATTATGGAGGTATGCGTAAAGTGTGATATTGATACTTTTAGATCTGAATACTTCCTCCATCAAGTTTGAACAGGTCGGCAGCAAAAGAAAAAAGAAATACACCCCTCCATTCGGGGCTTTTTATAAGCCCCCCCTGGGTAGTGCACACCCATGATTTGTATCACACCCATGATACAAATCATGTTAGTTAGTTGTTTGCACATTGTATGGACAACTGCTATGATATAGAGCAAACAACAAGACAGTAAGAAATATAACTAACTTTGTTTACAGAGTCAGAACTGTGTAGTAACACTGGATCTTCTTTTTCAGCGCACACACTGAGTGGATAGCTAGTGAACCGTGAGGAGATATTCACTGAATTTGTCAAAAAGTGCATCTCACTGTATATACCTTCAACTGCACTTCAGATAAGTTTGAGTAGTGAACACAGAATTACTTTGTTTTTCAAAGAAAGTGGAACTTGCATACACTAGCCATACACACATAAAATCTCTCTGTTACAAATACCATTTATATGCTATTTTGTATTGTAACATTATGTTTCCATATCTGTAATGCATTCACTGCCAAAAAGGTTTTAACTGGTGGTTATAAAATCCACACATCGCAATAAAAGTAATTTGTAGGAGACTGCATGGTCTTTTACATTGTTAGTTCAGAATGGTTAACATAATTAACTATTACAATAGAGTTAATTATGTTAACCATTTACCTTTACATTGTTAGTTCAGAATGGTTAACATAATTAACTATTACTATAGAGTTATGCTTTAGGCTTTATCTTCATTTCTTATTAGCCTTAAATAGAATTACAAAATTCCACTACTGACATGAGTTGAGAGATTAAAGCAGCTCCTGATTCCGAAAAGACAGATGACAACTATAGCAGTTGTCAGTTACCAGAGGCTTTTTTATTGAAGGCCTCTGATTGAAATCAATACGTTGTTCAGTGGGAGCAGCATTTGCCAAGGTCTGGCTGACTTCGTTTACACCTCTGTTAGAAGTTGCTGTCACTTTCAAATTGCACGTGATTACATGACTCAGTCAGTGTACTAGCGATGATGAGATATTCCATTCACCAAGCTGGAACTATTGATTGTTACGTGGCTCTCCTCAAGTACCTTGTTTATTGGAAAACACAATGATACTCCCCATGTGCTTCAAGAGAATTTTGATGTGGTTTATTGTTTAAAAGAACAAATTGATCCTGAGCATCTTGTTTGCTTGGTACGAGCAGTTATCTGCAGTTGTTTTGTGAGAATGTTGGTGCTTTTTGAGCAAATTAAAAATACATGATTGTTTTCTGTATTGTGAAGACTTTCCACTATTCTACCATTATAATGTGGTTTTCAAAAAACTTTTGTTTCCCTAGAGCCCCCTGTGCCTATTGCACCACCCCAACTGACTGCGGTTGGTGCCACCTATCTTTGGATCCAGTTGAACGCCAACTCCATCAATGGGGATGGCCCAATCATCGACAGGGAGGTGGAATACCGCACAGTGTCAGGCACCATGTATGACCTGCAGCCTGTAGACAAGACCACACACAAGATCGGCCACCTGGACCCAGACACAGAATATGAGATCAGTGTTCTGCTGACCAGGCCTCTGGAGGGAGGCACTGGAGCCCCAGGACCCCCTTTGAGGGCCAGGACCAGATGTGCTGGTGAGAACAAAAATACAGTAACTTACAGAGCACCACTGGGAAATAATACAGCATGTTACCATTACATGAACAGGCTTAAAAACCAATTCATGCATTATGTTGTTTCTGAATGTTGTGCAACATAAATAAATACAGAATCTAAACCACCTTAACTGTCACAAAGAGAATTTCCCCAAGCTTTTGTACAGGAACTAGACCTAAAAACTGATATGTTATTCATTCATGCAAATTCAATTGTGAAACGTACTGTGAGGGGAAATGTATATCTTTATTTTGGACCTACGCTTATGAACAGAATGAAAACTTAGGTACCTTGTGCTCTGCAAGCCATCTAAACCTGCACAAAGTTTTTTCTGGCTTTTCTAAGAAAGGTAGGTGCCTGGATTGTATGGGAAGTCTCTGTTAGATATAAATGAAATCAAGAAGGATGCAAACATAATGCAAACCACTTCAAGGCATAACATATCCATGGTAGCTATGTCAGCACATTTGCATGGCATACAGCATGAAGGTAACACTGAAATCTGAGAGATACAGAGTTTTATCAATAATTTCCTGAAGGTGGCACAGCTGTTAAAATTGCAGTGTTTTCTTTGCCTGTAGGTGGCAACATTGATATGCCACTGAGTTGGCACGTGTATAATTGACCCCTCTGAACTCCCCTTCATGGAAGATCTGCAGTCTGTTTGGAGTGAATGCATGAGTCTGTAAGTGAGGTACAATGTAGAGCCACTAGGTACTTTGCATCTAGAAATAAAGATAGCACCTACGTTACAGCCACTGGAGCTAACAACTGAAAAACGAGGTTCACTTTCACTGTCAGCACTTTGTACAGTTCCAACACAATGACAGAACAAAAGTACCCCACTTTAATAAACAGACATAGAGATACTAATATTTACAACAATTAAATGAAAAGAGTGGTCAAAACAGTTCAAGTAGTCTGTTCATTCAGCATTAAATTAGTTTTATTACTATTGCCTTAGGCGTGTTGCATTTGAGTTTGCACCGCTCCTAATTTACTTTTACAAACAAAACATTTCAAAAAGATGCCTATTTTTACAAATCACCCCCCTGCATACAATAAATAGCCATCAGGGCTCCATTGTTGGTAAAGCTCCATTGTGTTTGCTCTAAAGGCTCACTTCATGTGAAGCAAATAAGTGCAACTCACAATTGGCCAACATATATCATTGCCAGTTTACTTAGGTAATTATTTTTCTATAGTATACAAAGCTCTCTACACTTTCATTGTTTCCACGTATAGATCTTCATTAAGATTTTTGGCATATGGACATAAATTGTCTCTTTTCTAAGTAATGTATTCTACAGTGGGCACCTGGACCAATTAGAGTTGTGCATACTTTTTAAAGCATTACATAGCAAAACTGATAAAACCTGAATAATAAGAAGGTTAACTCTTCTCTTGCTATTTGGAACAGCTGTGTGTCACAATAATGTATATGATTTATAGTTCGCTCCGTGTGCAGAGCTGAAAACTGCCCTGCCACATGGTTAACTTTATAACCACTTGTTTACTCAGGCTAATTCTCATTCCAAATGCCCTACAAGCTTCTTAATCCATCAGCAACACAGATTGATATCATGTGTGAAGCAGAGTGGCACCTTAAATTTGAATCATTATATTGCTGTTATACTGTGGGCATTCAAACTCAAACATGTACATAAACACTTGAATGCCTGATGATATTGTACAAATTGCCCTTCTCACAACATTAACCAGCTAAATTCCCATGCTGTACTACGATGCCAACTCTGGGAACAAAACAAACCTAGCCTCAGCAGTTTCCCAGGCTAATGCTGTTTCGTGTCCAGAGAAATGCTGATGAAAATGAGATTTTTCTCTTCTCCCTGCCCAGGGTGTAACCTCCTCTTCCCACTGTGAAGGTCATGAGCTTATTCATTTTTAGTGTGGCTGATAGGGATGAATGGCCCTACCTGAGCAGCCTTCTGAGCCAGGCCCGGCTTCTGTGGGGGTCCTGCCCCTTGGCCACCCTGCCGGTCACAGTCGGGGAGATTTATGGCCTCGGCTCCTGAAGTGTGTTTGAGGAAGCAGCTCTTGATCTTGTCCGACTCTCTGCTGGTCTTTCCCACTGACAGGCTGGGCCTCAGCAGAGCTCCTAATTGAACGGTTAAGACTCACAGGGCTGTGTGATACATCACTGTTGATACAGACAGGCCCAGAGACCTGCTCCCTCTCTCCCTGCACTGCTGTCTGGAGGCGCTAATGAAAATCTGTGGCCACTTTAGAGCACTGTCTCTCACATAATTATTCATAGCCATGCCTTGGTCACTTTGCAAACTGAGCAATGTTTCTGATGACAAAGGATGTTTTAATTCAATCTTCTGTAAAATGGGGAATGTATAATGCAAGGACGCCACCAATTCAATTCAGAAGCAGAAGGAAGAAAGGGGTAGCCTTGAAAGGTTTTCTTTCCCATGAAGCACTTTCATTACTTTCCTAGTGAACATCAAAAGAATGTCTTATCCAAGGCTCTGTGATTGCTTTCAGGGGTTATTTGTGGGTTTCAAGGGTTTGTTGAATGATTCAAACAACATTTTGCTTTTGCATATCCTCAGGTCTTTGGACTGTCTATGTCGCATTTCACAACTTGTTGCAATTTGTTATTTTCCTCTTTTCCCACTGCCCAGAATTACTTGCCAAACATTTTCGAGCTAAAAGAGAAAAGCATTTGGTAACTGCTTTCCCTTTCCTCGTGAAATTTGTCTGTGTGAAGTTGTTTACCACTTCGTAGTCCTCCACGCTTGGTAAGTGCTACTTGAAGGAAGACACTATATTATCAGGTGATGCCCTAGGAGCACAGCAGGGTGCTCTGCATTTCAGCAACACTATTGAGAGTCCATCTCACACAGATAAGCCATTTCCAGCCCACACTAGGAAGGCAGACAGGCAAACATTAAACAACTATTCCTCTGTAGTCTGAGTTGTACTTCAAATCTGTGTGGAAAACTATTTGCTGGAGTTTTTCAATCTTCACATCGTAATCTGCTTTTCTGTTAAGACAACCACAGACACACTGAATGGGGTTTTGTTGCCGCAACACTCCATTGAAGGCACACATTTGAAACACTTTGTTACTCCGATAAAACAGTTATTCTCAAAGTTGTCTATTCAGCCCGCGTCAGCTGATGACAGTTAGTTTTGTCACTTAAACAATGTCTAAATCAATCAACTTTGTTTGTTTTTAAATCATTTGAAGTTGATTGAGCCAGAGTGAGATCTGTTTTTCCGCACAGCACTGGTTTCTGATGCAGCAGAGATCATTTCATACTAGTTTCCATGGTAGAAGAACAGTCTGTCCTGTGTGCCTCATCTCCACCCTATGGCCTTTACTGTCCCACTGGCTCTCAGGCGCTTTAAAAATGGCAGTACATGATGTCCATGCTGGGTCCAAACACCTGCTCAGACTCCAGCCTCTGCCAACTCCACATCTCCATCTATAAGTTGTCTCCATCTGCGCTCTGGTACCACGTGGGAGTAGTCTCATCTGTTTGTTTTTACTTTGCCATTCTGTTGCACTGAGTGCTATTAAACACAAGGGAATCAGCATTAATCAGGGATCAGCCCTCGTTTAAACAGTCGTTTATAACAGTGGAGACGAGGGAGGAGCTGCGCAATTATGTTCACCCACACCAAGGTTGGTTATTTGCATTTAGCCTCCTGGTTAATTTGTGAAAGACCAGGTCTGTTTTGATGCAAATAAGAATGGCCCCAGTGTCTGGCAACACGGGAAAGGTCGTGGTGGTAGAATCACTTTATTTGCAGAGTACAATCATTTGTTTCACTGACATTGGTGCAGGGATGTAACACCCTATAGGGACAAGTGTGAATATTGCTACGATGTTATACCCAATTTTCGTCATGTCCCTTCCCACTGTAAAAATTCCTGTAAACTTAAACCATCAGAAAAACATGTTCATTTTCCCCATTATTATATCTATATAATATATATCACAAAGTAGTGCATATCATCATATTGTACAACCCTAGTCAATATATGTTTTTTTAAGTCTCTTCAGAAAGTTCGTATTGCTTGTGCAATACAAGGGGTGGCGTGTCTGTGACAGATAAAAACTTTTATCTGCCATGCTCATTGAAATAGAGCTTTAAAATCAAATACCAAGTACCATGATGACGTTATTCTAAATGAAGCTACATTACCTTGAAAAGTTTGTGAGTCACACACAAACACAATAGAAAAAATGTTACGATGTTACATAAGTATTGTGGACATAATAAAAATCATATAAGCTGTGCAGTTAAATGTCAATTGATCCCATTTATTTAAAATGAACCTTTTCTTTCACCATCTTCTCTTTAAAACCTTACAAAGTAATGAATAATGATAAGACTGATTTACGTAACTTAGTCATTCCTTTTTTCTGCCATTGTTCAGCTGTCAGAGAGGGCTTTGAAAAGAGCAATCTACAATATAAAGGCCCATTTTCCAATGTATACCTAATTTGTCAAGAAACCATTCACTTTGATTGGCAAGAAAATAGACCTGACTTAAGGACAGTTGGAGCTCGTTACCACTTAAATAAAGTTTGCTAATGTTCTCAATCACTTTGATGAACTTGTGCCTGGTTTTGGTGCAGGCTCTATTAAATTCAGATGTTAAATGTCAATTTAGTAAACTTAACAAAATAGTGAGACACACCAGTGTCCAGATGTTGTGATAGCAATGATGTGATTGACCTTTGATTAAGCATAAATTGATTGTTTTTATCACGGTGTACATATGCTGAAACTGTCTTGTTAACTGATAAAAGTAGAGCAGGATGGATGCCGCATAGCTGCATTAAAGGACAAAACCATGACAGAAATGGTTTGCCTACTAACCAGGTTAGCCCCATCGGTTTACATTATTTCCAGGCACACTTAAGTGAGTCAGTATATTTTGCCTATTATTAATTGTTATCTTACCAAGTCTTAACATTTTATTAATAAAGGGAGAATGATGATCTGTCAGCTACAACTGCAATTTTTTTTTCCATTTAGCACTTCATGCATGTTTACAGGGCAAATTGCCTCACTGTATGATGGTTGTTGTTTTTTTCTTTTTCCCCCTAAGGCTGAGATTGAGCTGATCTGTCTAAAAGGAAAGGAAATTGTTTGCTCGGTTTGATGTGTCTAATTAATGCTATTGTTGCCTTGAGGCATGAATAGAACTTCACCTCTTCACACCATCTCAGATAACATTGGTCTGGGTTTGTCACCCACAATAGCTGGCAGCCATGTGACCTATAGGGTTTATATACTGCCCGTGGCAAGGCAAATGAAAAGCCTTGGTTTGAGGCCCATTGAATTTGTGTTCTATTGTCAGTCAGAGAAAGAGGGGATAGATTGAGTTTGTGGTGTGCAGGAAGGTTATAGGAGGACCACAATAAAAGTCTTTTTTATCACAGGCAGTTGGAAGTAGAATGGCGAATTGTGTTCTATAATATTGGCTCCGCACAAGGCAAATTGTGTTCTTCTCAAGGACACGTCTTCAAACAACTGCTGCTGGAAAGGAAAAAGATATATAGAGAGAGAGACTCTGCATTTATAGCTATTTCATTATTATTATTTCCCTCATCTCCATCACTCCATCTATCTATTCCCCAAACATGAAGGAATTGAGACTCTGAGAACAGATGTGCGCAAACAACACTCTGGTGACATCCACATAAACTTAGTCTCTTCTTATTCTAGAGCTGCCTCTCCAGCTCCTCGCAAACAGTCATCACTGAGGTTGTTTGTATCCTCAACTCTTAAGCCTCAAGAGAATGATAAATAGTGGTAGTTTAGTCAGGCTTGGCAAGATCTTTTTTTCTGCTGTTTTTAAATTTGAACTGAAATGCTTCTCAAGGTCTTTAAATGTTTCTATTCTCCGTGTTTAATTATTCATGGTCTATCTGCTGTAATTTCTGTCACAGATTTTCTCCATCCTTTTGCTGAATTATAGATGTCCCATTCCCCTTGCTAGGCGTCCAGGAAGCACTCATTCAGTCTGGTTGTATAACTCTAACTCAAGAACATTTCGGCGTCTCCTCCACAGCTAAAGGACAGGAATGTCAGGAAGGCTGCGATTTATTCCCTGTATTCCCCCACCTAGATAACTAGATCTTAGATCTCATATATCTCCTAAGTAGGTGGCTCAGAAAACACAGCAACAATTTCACAAAGTCAAGCGCTTCACTTTGATTTACACTCTTGGTAACACCCTGAGTTGAGTGCAACACATGCAGGTTTTTGGCGACAAATGACAATGCCACACGGGCCATCTGGGGAGTGCTGAAGTTGAAGAATCACCTTGGTAACCTCCCACTGCTCCCTGTCTGTAAATGAGGGCTTGCGTTTTTCCCCTTTGTAAGCCCTAACCACAGGCATTTTTCTCCAGGAACTTGAACATGAAAGACAAAGCCTGGTCTGACAGTGGAGATGGGTGTGTTGGCATGTATATGTGTTAAGACAGATGGAGGATGAGGGGGTCATTCCACCTGTCACTCTGACCCCAATCACCACACGAAATGAAAGATTGATTTAACCAGGCCTGCCTCCCCTGCTTCTGCTCTTCCCATCAACTGGCTGCCCATTTGTTTTCATCTGGTCGGTGGGCTTGCACTTCCCTTCACCTTTTGCCCCCAAGACACACTTGCTAGGTTTGTTCTTTCAATCCCTCTAAGTGGTCAGTGATAGAAAAGACCACCTGCTGACATTTTATACCCTTTTAGTTATTGATTTATTTATTCCTTGTCCCATTTTACTACTTCCACCAACAAATGCAACGTTTTATGACTTGCACCTGCTTCTTGCAGAAAAGTCTTTCAATGGCAATATCACCTCAAGTGTTTTGCAATTGTTGTCTACAGCATCTCCACCCCACTAAACTAAACCATCATGATGAATAAACTGTAGAATCTCTTTTAGCTTTAGTGGGATTTAAACTAGTGCAGTGCCTGATATTATTACAAAAAATGATGGAAGTAAGTAACCATTATTAATTCATGAAATTACTGGTTCCATGCAAATATACAATTTATATGGATTGTCAGGCATGACAGTGAATTAATTCATGGTGAGTGGAAGCAGTACATACAAATTTTTGTGTCTTTTAACCTTTACCACCCAACTGGCACATTTTAGTAACTCTATTTTTGGGCAGGTATTTTTGCCTTTATTGGATATTGACAGCTGACAGGGGGACTAGATGCAGTAGACTTCCCCAGCTGGACTCAAACCAGATACACGGACTGCACCTTAAACCCCTAGGCCACCACGATGCCCCGTTTAGTATGTTTTCTGTCAGAAATTGCGTCCTTATTCATATTCTCAGCTTCACAGTGCAAGTTTCCCAACTGGGTTAAGAAGAGATGGAGTGAATACCAAGCAAAAACACCTCAGGGTTCAAAGTGCTAGACAGAATTTTAGCCATATAAAATTTCACACAATAAATGATAAATACTTTAAATATATATATATATATGTGTGTGTGTGTGTGTGTGTGTGTGTGTGTGTGTGTGTGTGTGTGTATGATTTAATTTTTTGTACTCAGTTGTCTTTGTAGGGCAGCATAGGGTGCTCAATCATGAACAAAGACAAACACTGACTTGGTATGAGTATGAGTTGAGTCTTGAGTGTGTGTGAGTGTACTTTCCCTCTTAGCTTTCACCCTTTTTATTCAGTGAGAGAAGGAAGGCATTCACCCATTCATCACCACCCCTACAGCTTGGGGGGGGTCATCAGACAACGTGGCAGCCCAGCCCGGCCCGGCACCGGGGCTCATTCTGTGGTTTCAATTCGATCCAACACATTATAGGGACCTCCACCCTTCATCCTCACCCATCGTGGCAGTCCCATTTATCACAAGGCCTATAAAGAAGGACTTGATAGAGTGAGGAGCGACCACCACCATTCAATAAATCGTTGTGATTATCCACGCCTCCAAGGTGTATGGGTAAAGTGCATGTGTATGTGTGTGTCCTGATCCTGTGGGCGTTTGTCTCTGACTTTGTAATGGGTGCAGAGGGTGATGTTGGAACACAAGAGGTCCATGTACAGTGCCTTTTAAGTGCTATCAATTATATCGTGTGTACACGTGTCAACCGTATCGCCTGGTTTGACTTGTTGCATGTGATGGCAACAAAAACTTTGGCTCTTCCACCCTCCCCCTCTTGTGTCTTAGCTTTTTTCTCCGACACCCCCCCCCCCACACACACACACACACACATCCATCCACCCACATATGACTCCCTCCACCTCTCCCTCTTAACCCCCTCCCTCCTCTCTCTCTCTTCCTCCAGAGGATTGCACAGAGGAGCACTCTAGGAGGGTGATGGTGCTTTGATTGTCGGTTATCAAAAGCTATCATTACAGCTCGCTTCTGCGGGATATGAAAATGATTTCCTAAGTGTAAAACCCATGTCATTACCTCAATGGCCTCAGTGCTATCACTGAGATGTAATAGAAAGAGGCAAACAAATGCGCTCGCCTCGCAGCCCACCCAGCTCAAACAGAACAGAGTGAAAAACATACAGCAATAGAGAGATAAGTGATGGCAATACCAGGCCTCGCTGCCTAGAAAGGAACACTTTACATGAAAACAGGCCTCCGACCAGGATTTAATCTTCGCCGTTACCGTGTTGTTTTGGTACTGTCATTCGACCAAGGCAGCTGCGTGTGACAAGCCCTGGCTGACATTCTCCAGCAAGGAATCCGACTACATGCCATCCCATGAAAGTCGAGGCATTTCTCTTTTTTTTTTCCATCTTCAAACAACAAGTCTCCCTCCTCCTTCTCAACCTGAGCGCCATTTCATCCTGATGAGATAGTGACTGGGCTCAGGAGCCACATTGACTTGCTGGGGGTTTCTAATCATTGGGGAAGTAGTCTTTTCTTCCCCCCTCTAGGTTCAGTTTGCTGAGCAGGGAGATGGAAGTCTATGCCAGCACCAGGCTTTTCTGCTCTTAATCGATGTGGATCTGATAAAGATCCTGGCTTTCCAAATGACTCGTACGCTGCGAAGCCTGAGGAAGATCTGATAAGTAAATCGTTCTTCTGTACATATAGCCAGTGAGGTGCTGTGGAACCAGATGTGTGCTGGTGTGCACGCGTATGGGTACTCCTTTACTCACATAAGACCATAAACATCCTAGAAAACACAAATTGTCCCCCTTACACACAAACACACACACACACTTGTCTCGCAGCAAAGTGGCTGTGCTTCGGACATGGCCAATTTGTTTCCTTTCATCCAGGACTAATGTCTCGCTCTACCCAGGGGCTAAGTGCACCATTTGAAGCCCCCTCTAGGACAGACGGCTGCAGTGTGCGGTTATTTGTTGTTTTTGTTTCATGTTTTGGGAAATCATGTTATCACTTCAGCTGCAGTGGCATGCATGCAGGGCCCATTCAAATTAACAAGAGGCAATAATGTGCTGATAATTTCTAAAAACATTATTTAAATGTCATGCTGTAATGACAAAAAATCACTAACAGTTCAATGTAAATGTCAAATTCAAATTATTCAATTACATTGGTGAGTGTGGGGCAGGTGATAATTTGTCCACCGCTTGGAATACCAATCTGGCTCTCACTGGAGCTCATTCTGTGTGCCCTGGTATAAGATAGACCTCAGTAATTTCCTGCTCGAAGGGATGCTTTCATAGCCATTGTTATAACTCTATTCCACTAGAAATATCTGCCATACTGGAGAGATATTAGAGTCATATTTTCAGCACTTTCACCCCAATGTCGCCCTCAGTGTGTGATAGCTTGTGAGAATTGTAAAAAAACAAATGGTGTGGATTTCAAGAAATAGCCCTGTTATTCCTTGTTATGATTTGTGCTTGTGCTTTTGATACTGAGCCTCTTACTGCTAGGTCAATAAAACATAACTAGCTGTCACAGCAGACAGGGGTAGCAGGCTCATCTCATCAGCTGTCATTCACGGACCAGCCTATGGGCCCATTTGAAAATGGCTGCATAGCCTCCATCTATGCACAAATGGATTTTTAAAGGATATTAGCCATTCAGCACGACCCGCTGAGTTCAGATTAACCGGGAGAGGAGGGTGCAGGGTGTTTTTCTTTTTCTCTTTCCTCTTTCTTCAAAATCGACCATGACCAGGCTCTGAAATGGATGAGACACCTTGTTGTTCATGCAAACAGATGATGTCATTCTGAGTCATGGGGTACAAGTTGTGATTGGGCGTCCGCCACAGATCCTCACATTTTACTGCCTCCCTCAGACAGCTGGCATTTGCACTACAGGGAACCAATGGGGCAACAAACAATTAGCCTTTTCTCAACAAAACTCCAGGGAGAGGCTATAGAATAGTCATAAGAGCTGTTTACTAAATGGCCAATATTCTTTTATGTACCCTTACTGTTACTGTCGGTATACCAGCAAAAATTCTTCTATTGTTCTTACAGCTGGCCAATTTTCAATGTATATATTAATAAATAAGTGCTTCCTCTCTCTGTTTTTTTCTTCTCCTTTATTTGGCATGGTATATTTCTCCCCACAATTACATTTTCCACAAGATGCCCTTCGTGTTGGCATCTCTCCATTGGCCAGAATCAGGGTGCAGCAGGCCTGTGAACCTCTGGATCTGTGATGCTCCACAAAGATGGGAGTGTGACATTCTCCTTGAATGCTCCAGAAATGAGACTTCCCTCCTTGCTGCTTGTGCACGTCTGCTCGAGATTCACACTTTGGTGCATTTGTCACTTTGAGAGCATCTGGTTTAATTTGATTTCTGTGCCTGGCCACCCTGCAATTCTCTGTGCTTTTAGTGTAACCGTTGCCTACTGAGTGCGGCCAACAGATAGTTCCGCAAATAAAGGGGTTTAAACTTCTATTTTATGGATGGCTTTCCCAACATTGCAACTGATTTGAAAAGGCCTGTTTTTCTTCGCCAATTCTTCCCAGTTCTGTGCTGGAATCTCCTTTTATTTGGTCTGATTCATTTTTTTCTTTTTTAAATGGTGGTCCACTTTGTGAATTATTGTATTCAACCACATAGCTTGCAACTACCATGGAGCTGGCTTACTTATTGTCTGCTAACACATAAATCTGAATATTTCACTCTACAACTAATCACTTTGAAGGTAGATGTCTTACATACCAGTATTCACAAAAGATGAACATTTCTTTGAAATTTTAACAATAATAGAAGTTTAGTACTCTAAAAAAAGGTTTCTCAAAGAATATTATGCACTTTTTTGCAAGTTGCAAGCATCTCCAAAACCTTTCAGTCAGTCCAAAAATGATATATTTTCTTCAGCTGGCACTAAAAATTTTTAAAAGACGAGTCATGCATGCACTGTAAAGGATTTTGGTAGTTTGTTGCTGTCTGACTACACCTGTAGTGAAAACTCCTTAAACAGAAGCTATTTGCCATTTTTTCCGTTTAGGAAAGGTGTTTGTCCATTTTCCAAACATATAAACAGGTGACAGATTATAGGAAAAAACTAATTACATGACGTAGAAACATAATGAATGCAGATGCTTCCACACAGGTGCACTGCATGGTACAATTAAGCAATTAACATCTAATAATGCTGTGGCATATATAAAAATGCTGAGCCGGTGCAGCTGATTCTGATTTTGTATCAAGGTGGCAAGAGGAAAAGATCTAAGTGACTTTGGATGAGGTTTCTCTGGTTTGCATCCTGGAATCCCAGGATCTTTGACAGGTGACTAGCTATTGCTAGCTGTAGACAAGTGCACTTGTCAAGCTGTTCGTGTCTCAGCTTTCACCATTCTGAGATCAGTTATGAGCTTGCACGCATTATTATACACATGTACACGTATGTATGGAAACTGTACTTGCACAGTACTTCAGTGGTCTGTTCTTCCTAAATGTTAAGAGGCAGTAGCAAGTAAATGAGCAAATTACTCTGTGGTCTTACTCATCACCTTGGTCATCATGTGTGACAAGGAGGAGTTTGGGTGTATTGTGGAGCAGCTTTTGATAACTCCTTTTGCAAGGAAACCTTTCACAGACATATTTATTCAATTTACATATTTACAGTTAAAGTCTTTTGATTCCGTTCCGCTTTTTAGTTAGATATCCTATTAATATCTTGTCCTTCAGACGGGACAGGCACTGAATTTAAGAAATTCACTACTACCACTGTCATGAAAATGCATGTTTTAGTCCTGTCCATTTTTCTCTTTGATATAGTAAACAGCTTAATCGTACATGGAGGTGGTGGTTTATGGGCAGGGGGATATCACCAAAATGAGGGAATATCCTTTGGAAGAATTGTGTTTCATCCCTCCAGTAGATTTCCAGAGACTTGGAGAACTAATGCCAAGGTGCACTGAAGCTGTTCTGTTGGCACATGGTGGCCCAACACCTTACTGAGAGATCTTATTTTGGTTTTTCCTGTAATTTATCACCCGTCTGTGTGCTGTATCATTCATACACCTTTGTGTATGCTTCATGTAATGTATGCTACACATTGTTATCCCTTCCCCCATTTGTCTTCAACAGCTCTTCCTCTGCCTCTTTGTGTAAATCTTGATCATGTGGCTATTATATTTCTGTAGATAAACACTGGACATAGGAGCATGACAAAAAGAATTCAAGAGCATCACGTTAGAGGTTACCAACAGTGTTGTTTTCAGATTCGTACTTGTTTGTCATGTCCTTTGCACAATCTGTAGAAATGAACAACATGCTGTAACTCCAGTCCAGTCTCCCCCCATGCACCTCCAGAATGTTAAACATGGCTGCCGTGGCTGCCTCTGAATTGCTGGACTGTGTCTCCTGGGGAACGGGGAAATTGAGCCCTGGCTCCTCCTAATAGGTGGTAAAGTGTTAAGTTCCAGAGAAATGGACTGCGAATTTAACCTGGAATGGAAATTGATCCCATTACCTTGTGCTTGGGCTGCTTTCCTCCCGTAGGAAAGGAGAGAGATAGAGAGAGAGAGAGAACAAGAGTGGAAAATAGGGAAAGTAGAGAGAGGAGATGAGGAGAGAGAGAGAGAGAGCGGGAAATAGAAATAGAGGAGAAAAAGAGATTGAAATAGAGAAGGGGAATGGAGAGAAAAGCAATGGAGAGGAGATGGAAGAAAGGAGACAGAGAAAATGGAAAAAGTAGAAGAGAAAAGGCGAGGAGACACAGTGTGTGTGATTAGAGGTGATAGGATGGCAGTGGGGGTTGTGTCCTGCCTGGATTGACAGGCTGGTTGACTCTGTATCAGTTTGGTGCTAATAGCTGACCGCCACTGGGCGAGATGGAAAAGAGAGAGGAAAAAGGCACAGGACAAGGTAGAAGGAGCAGAGGAATGGCACGCTCTGAAGGGATGATACACCTCCTGCTGAGGGTTTCCACCAACAGGCCTGTGGTGTCTTGGTGTGTGCAGCTACTGTAAGACCAAGTTAGCAACGGTGATGGGATGTGGCATTGCTCAGTATCCCGCTGTGGCTTTGAAATTTTAAAATATTTTCTGGAAATATGAACTCCAAACAGAGGAAATGGAATTTCAATATGAATAAAAGGATTGACCAGGTGTCAAGTGTTGGGGAAAATCTGATAGTAGATATATATATTTTTTTTACCCAAAGGAACACTACCTTCTCTGTGCCCTGGCCTAGATCTTAGTAATTTCCTTGATTTTACTGAAACTGTCTTGTACAACGTGCCATTTCATATAGCTTAATTGATTATCTTGAGGTATACTCACACTCCTCTCTCTGTCCGTCTGGCCAGAACCCATGCACGGCCCTCGAAGGCTGGAAGTGGTGGACATCCAATCCAAGCAGGTGACGGTGCGCTGGGAGCCTCTGGGCTACAATGTGACCCGTTGCCACAGCTACAACCTGACCGTCCAGTACCGCTCCAGGGTGGCTGGCAAGGAGGAGACCCGGGAGGAGGTGTGCTATGACACCCAGAGCCGTGATCCACAGCACACTATCCACAACTTGACACCCTTCACCAACCTCAGTGTCAAGCTGGTGCTGCGCAATCCAGAGGGGGTCAAGGAGAGCACTGAGCTTGAGGTTCAGACTGATGAGGATGGTAAGTGTGATGGAGGGTTACTTCATCTACGTTAAACTCTTAAAATTTAACACAAGGTATAGATACACTTATTTTAACCCAACCCAAAATTCAAGTAACCAAACTAAAACTACAATATCAAAAATACTCAATTTTGGAAAAGCCTGTGATTAGTTAACATAAATAATTTTGATGAAATTTTATTTTAACCTGATATTCAGCATTTATAAGCAGTATATAAGCAATTACAGAGCATTCTTTGCTGGTCAGTTTGTGTTTGATAATGTAATATAACACAGTGGAGAGTTGTAAGTATAGAAATTTACATTTCTGCACAAGTTTCCAACCTTTTTATAAACAGTTTTAAACCCAACTGTGAAGAATTTGTACACATTTATTCATGTATGTAATTATATATCATCACAGCTGTGTTAGATTATGTTATTACTCATTCATTGCTGTTTAGACACCAGTTATGGATGCTCACTGGAGGTGTCATAATTAAATATTACTATACTATAATTACTATAAACCATTTATTAAGTGTTTTTGTTATATTGATGGGGTTAAACAAAGTAATCTAAAATTCAATAGGGCAATATGAAGCTCATAGAAATATGTATCACTGATCTGTAATAATGTAGTTTTGCTCTTATCAAGCCTTTAAATTCAAATAAGCCTTACTTTTTAATTTTGCAGTAACAGCTGCAAATGGTTTACAAAAGTGCCTCTTTTACCATTTTACCACATTTTCCATATCTTACCAAGAGGAGTAATAAGCACACAGACTCACAAACAATAGAAAAACTCATTTTTATTATTAAAGTTGTAAGTTTTTTCTCACCTGATCATAAACAGCGTGCAGTGAGGACAAGTTTGGGATTTTCCAAATATTTTTTAGGAGAGCACAGAAGTCAGACAGCAAGCCTCTGTGTTGTATAGTTGTTTCACCTCCTTCAAAGATGAAAGATTTTCTGTGTTGCCTCAGCAGACACGGGAAATGAACTCTATAGAAGTCTCAAGGAACCTCGGCCGCCAGATAACAAACAGGCTCAGCTGACGAAAAGAGAGTCTTGTCATGTCTGGTTCAGATATCTCTGGTTGGAAACTTGAAAGTGGCAACTGTTTCTCACTATCTGACTGCTGTGTATTTCTGTGCGTGTGTGTCTGTAGATGTGTGTGTTTAGGGTCCCATGGGAAAAAGTGTACAGACAGGGTGTAGCTGCAGTTGCATTCTTGAAGATAACTCTTGAAAAAAAAAAAGACATCTCCACATCATTCCGTTTCACTTACGGAATGAAAGCAATTCACATGAGGGGTTAAAGGACCAGATCTCTCTGACAGTATCTCAGTACAAGTAAACATTGTGGAAAGATTAAGATTCCCACTATTCCCACGGGCTTACATCTTTGTAACAAATTCTGATCTGTGTGAAGAGTGTTCAGTTTTGCTGTAAAACATGTTTCACAGTGTGTTTTTAGAAACAATGGCTTCAAATAATCTTGCAGATTCCTATTAAGATGTGTTTGACTTTGGCTCATGGCCATCTGTGTACTGTAGGTTCTTGAAAAGCTTTTTTATTGATTTTTTTTTGCACATCAACATGAGGTGCTGGGCTCAGTAAATCACAATAGAAGCTAGAAAAACGTAAACATAAACTGCGGTTTACGATCATGTCTGACTATAAACAGAACATAAAGTACATGCAATGAAGACTTTGAAGAGATTTAATAAAAGGTATTAAGTATTTGCAGAACATTACCTTTGACCTTTTGGATATGAAATGCCAACACTTCACTGTTTGTCCCTTAACACATTTGTGTGAAATTGTGTCATAATTAGCATATGAAATCTTGAGTAATGGACAAATACATGTTTTCTGAGGTTGCAGTGACTGTGAGCTTTGACCTTTGACCTTTGACCACCAAAATCTAAGTAGTTCATCCATGAGCCTAAGTGAACATTTGTGCCAAATTTGAAGAAATTTACTTAGGGCGTTCCTGAGATATTGCGTTAGCGAGAATGCAACGGACAGCCTGAAATGCATTAGACATAAAGACTAAAGCTTCTAAGTAGGAATGGCTTTCATTCAACTTTGATTGACATTTTAACTTAACAAAAAATATGTATCAGGGAAATCCTGCTGTCTAGACTTTCACTAAACTTACTTCTACACTGAAAATTACCGCTCTGCCACCAGTGTTTTTTGAGAAACAAATGTGTCTGTGATATTTTCCCACAGTGCCAGGGGCTGTTCCTCTGGATTCCATTCAGGGCAGTGCCTATGAGGAGAAGATCATCCTGAAGTGGAGAGAACCAGCTCAGACCTACGGGATCATCACTCAGTACGAGGTACACGTTCACCAGGGTTAGCAAAATGTTACAGATATTGATCACCCGTTCGAGTGGTAAACAGACATACTTCCAACATGAGGCTGTTGTTTTTCCCCTCCACCTCTCTCTGGATTGTGTAATAATAATAATAATTTACTCTAACTTGGAATCTAACTTGGCAAGATTATGAGGTGAACAAACTGAGCAGACAGCAGAATTCAGCCAATAATCAGTTATTATGTCAGTCTGTGCACCATGTTGCTCCACAAAGTACAATCAGAAGTTCATTTAGTCTTGCTATAAAATGTTTTGTCATGCTCTATGACTCCAGGGAAGCGAATGTCCCGGACAGTCGGTCAGTCCACCACTTTCATGTCTCCCCCAGGATTAATTGTGATAACTTTGGTGATTTCCTATTTTTTTTTTCCTCCAGCACCATCATCTGGTCAAAATTTTACTGTGTCCAGTTCTCTGGTTTATGACTAAATACTAACGACCTTCCCATCAGCCTTGTCTGTACTTTGCGTTTTTCTGCTAAATACTAAATGCTAGCATGCTAAGATGCTAAGTTATGATGATGGACATGGAAAACATTATACCTTCTAAACATCAGCATGTTAACGCTGTTGTGAGAATGTTAACATGCTAACTGTAGCATTAAACTCAGAGTAGTGCTGTGCTTGAGTACAGCCTCAGCAGTAGTTTGCAGTACTGCTCATGGCTCTGTGACCAAGCATCATCAGTATCATTTTGCAGTATCTTCTTCATTTGAATGATGTCTCTGTAATCTGCACTTGATTTCACCGCCCTGCATTTTCATGCCTGTTTAATTAGACCAACCACATTAGCTCAAACCTGAATCATTTTGTTGGGTTCGCATGAGTCAAGGTTTTCACTATAAGCTCAGCCTTTTTTTTACTTTTACTTTTTTTTAGCCTCCTTTATTAAACACCACTTAAGTGTGTTAGAATGTTGTTCATCACTTTACTAGCAAAAAATCAACTGCAAGCTGCCATCATCTTCTGTCCTTTGACACATGGGCGACCTCTAGGAAAAACACAATCTCTCAAACACATCTCACGATTCAGCGCCAAGCAAATGTTGACATAAGGTTCCACACAGCCCCTGCCACCCTTGTCCAGGAGCTGTATTGTGTCTTGAATAATAGAAACAGTCTCCACACACACGATAAATATACACATTGGTCTTAACCATCTTAAGGTGGAAGTAATCCTCCAGTCTTCTCCACAGATTGATTCTCCTCTGTTGATTCGCCCTCTTGTCACCGTTTGCTCATGCTTGGTATTTTGACTAGGTTAGCAATCATTGACAGGGCTGAATCTCATTCAAGGAGAGCGGATTGAATAGTAAAAGCGATGCAATACATTGCTCTATCCGCTGCCATGACATCAGGTGACTGAGGTGAATGAAATATGAAATAGGTATTCTCTGTGTGGCAGAGAGACATTTCAGTCAAAGCAGGAGTCCTATAGTCAGAATCATAATACAGTCTTTTTTATTCAAGCGTGTGTAGTGCAGTGTTGTGTCCTGTGCACAGCTGTATGGCACTTAGAGGTGCTGGCAGGAAAACAGTGTCCATAAAAATGGTAGGTTTAGCGCACAGTTGATCACTTTTAAAGTAACATGTTTTTGTTGTTTATCTTTTTAAAATTTCATGGTACAAGTAAAAGCATTCAGAGCAAATGGCGTGGTTTGCATTGCTGCTTTGTCAGGTTCACTCATATTTATGTTGAGGCAAATGTGTTTCCGTTTATAAAATAACCACTCCAGGGTATTTTATTTATATCCTGCAGCAATGACTTCTCTCTGTCTCTGTCTAGAAAGCCTTAACAATATACTGATGTGTCTAGTTCAAAGGAGCAGCAAATCACTGACATCTTGGTATTTTTGGGTTTTAGTATACAGTAAATTAGTTATAAATTTCATCTAGAATCACAGCTTTTATTTTAGAGTGAAATAGAGTATTAATATTCACATCACCCTGTCTTAAACAGGGTGACAGATGAGGAAAATCTAGTGAGCCAGCAGCTTGCTCCAGGTGTCTACCCCTCACACCGCTATAGTCTGACTTTCTGGTTTAAGAAAGTAACCCACAATATATTCTGGTGGTATTTCCCAGAAGTTACTTCTTATAAGTCAGGACCTTGCTTTGAATTGACATTATCAAAGGACTCAAAGTGAAATACGTCTGACAAGGCCTGATATCAAAGAGATTTCAGCTTCATTCCTTTTTGACCATGCTCTGTGAATGCCATTTAATTGACAACTTTTCAGGCAGGCATGAGCCAGCAGCTTTAAAGGTATAGAGCAGATTTTCCATTTTATTTCCTGTTCATCAAGTAAATACGGCCGATGAACAGGAAATACAAATTAATTCTGAAGTGGCATTTGTTCTTTATCAAATAAAAACTGTGCATCCCATTACTTTTTAGTGAAATGGCCAGTATTAAAAAAAAAAAAACTAAATTGCATTTTCAGAAAACCAAAAGTACTATTAGGTCATACTTGCTTGCTTTAAAAGCAGCTATTTATATTAAACTTGCAGCCTTTTCAAATCAGTTGAATTTAGATTATTAAATTTACTGTAGGTCTGCCTAAGAAGGCTAAAACTCTTCTGCGAATAAAAATGTTAAACAGAGTTAAGGTGGGTTTTCTGTTCCACTGTACTCTCCCTATTTTATGTTTTATGTTATTCTTTCATCAACAGTTATTTTGCATACGTCATTGCATCACGAGCAAAGGTTCAGGAGATTATACAGGCATTTATATTTTATGAACATTTCATAAATTTGACTTTTACAGAAAAAAATGTAAACCAGTGTGATTGAAGAAACTTAATATATCAGGTGGAGTAATAGTTACAAGCAAGCTCAAATTAATTTGCTCAAATATTCTCAATTATTTTTCCTGTCAATTCCATTATAATTGTAAAAGCCGGTCCATGTGCCCAGTTTTGACAAGTCATTTCAAATTCCTCTCTCTGAAATGTTATGATATAGGATTTGGCATCACAGACTCATTTCACAGACAAAGACTAAATGAGAAGGCCTCGAAGCATTTCAAAACTTGATGGACACAAATTATGCAGTACTCCAAACTCCCTTTGTGTTCCTTAATTGGAATTATAATGGAGGTTTTCCTTTACGAGCAGAGGCATTTTCTTAAAGTGGGACTTTAAGAGTTATTCAAAATGGATATTAGCAAAAACACTCACCTTAATGCTTCCCTCCAGAGCTCCCTGTGTTTATTAATGGAGAAGGAATACATTAAGAGTATTTCCTCTCTCCTTGAAACAACAAACTTGCATCAGCTTTGGTTGAGTGACTCTGCTTTTACAGATGGATCTAACCCCTGCTACTAGACAGACCCACTCCACAGCCTTTTTGTACCTCACTAGTTTTGGAAATGCCTTGTTGACATAAAGTCAGAGACATACACATAACATTAGAGCTTGTTTTCTGAACAGCTGACGTTACCGATATTGCTTTGTGGCATTTGCGTCTAGTGGGTAGTGCAGAGGGAAGAGAGATACTGCAACCCTGTCTCCTAGAAATCACCACAAATTTGTTTTGCCTGTTGCATTTTGAGGGAAATGTAACTGCTTCCAGGATTATGTTTGGTGAGAGCACATTTTGCAGTGACCAAAGTGTGTTCTTGCTCCACACTGACATCGTAGGGAGTAGTCAGGGTGGGTGGTGGGTACGCAAAGCCCAGGACTTTAACACTGAAGACTTGTCGATTCCAGTGTGTTGTTTAGACAACAACAGTGTTTTGATGAAGCTTATAGTTTCAGTTAAATATCCATAAATTAACACGCCATGTCTCAAGCTTCATTTGCTGCCTTGTGTGAAGCACTTTGTAACTTAGGTCTTTATAAAAACAATATTATTGTTATTGTTATTGTTAGGCACAAGATTATTATTATGTATAAAACTCTGATCTTGCCCTGGCCTTAACCAAGTGTTTTGATTGTCTAAATTTAACCATAAAAAAACTATGAGTTTGCTATGAGCGGATCTTATTGTTAGTGAATATTGTCTGTGAACATTTAGTAGATAGGTGCACTATCACGTTAATTAACTACATTTCCTTATTATGTTGATTATAAATGTAATTTGACCAGCATAATGTGTCCTGCATATTTGCTGTTGCAAATTTGTACACACTTTTTTTTTGTTTCTAAAATGCAAAGAGTTTTGTCTGATGTAAAACATAAGTGGAACATCAGTTTTTTTGTTTTTTAATGTAATGTAATCTTGCACATTTGCTTTATTATGATATTTATCAATATAGAAAAACCATTTGCAGTCACACTGTCCAGCTCAAATTCCTGGATTACTGAATGGATTTTATTCTTTTGTAGAGATGTATCTACATAAAATGAAGAAATGCAACATAAGACTTTCAAAACTACTTCATGGTATTTTGGCCTTACTGAGAAGTGCACACAGGAAAAATGAGATAACTCACACCACCATGAGTGGGATACAAAACCTAAACATTGTGAGTACAGTAAATGCTTTAGCTCACTGAGCCACTTGGATGCCTCCAACATGAAACATTTTCCTCGTGTGAATACAAATCCTCCTCAGACGAAGAGAGCTGAACATGGAGTACCAGAGGCCCCCATCAGAATATTCATTTCTTTCCTTCCTAGATCTCCTACAAGGCGGTGAGCTCCTTTGACCCTGAGCTGGACCTCTCCAACCAGAGTGGGAAGGTAGTGAAGCCGGGAAACGAGACCACCCACATGTTCAGAGGCCTCTACCCGGGCTCTACTTATTCCTTCACCCTGCGTGCTAGCACAGCCAAGGGCTATGGCCCCCCTGTCATCACCCAGTTTACCACCAAGATTTCAGGTCAGCAGGGTCAACAGCATGGCCAGTTAGTGTGTGGATGATGTGGAATAAGTAGTGTTCCAATAAGTAGTTCTTTGTGTCCAGATGTGTAAATGGAGTATAGGGTGTTTGTGACTCAAATAAAGTTGCACACTGCTGGTTTTACTTTACTCATACTATTTTGTTCTAAATCCTATCCATATGCTATCCGAGACATGAAATGAACCAACAAAGATTTTGTGCATATACTGCCTCATCCTCTAAAATATGAGCTCAAATGCCTCGTCCTCCATCACTGAACCAGCAAGCTATTTTTGTAAATCTGTTCTATTTGGTGTGGATATTACATTAGATTTAGCAGATTCGCCTGATTTGTCGTAGGCAAACTGTGCTTTTAGTTTCCATAAATCACGCTGGTTGGACATAATGAAAACTGGAATTGATTTAGATGATGACCATGAGGCAAGTTTCCAACTCTTCTTACTGTCTACAGTTTTTATTCTGATGTATGTGCATATTTTGAAGACTTTCTGTCAGCCATACTGTGAATACTGTTGTGACAGCAACTAACATTTCACTCCTCTCTTATTGCTGTATTTGATGATTAAATTATGTTGCTATAAAGCCAAAAGTGCTCAGTGTAAAAGTGAGAAAACTGGGTTTGCTTTTTTCTTTTTATTGCCGAGCTGAATGACTCATAAGGCAAGAAAAATTATAAAACTTCATGTTGACCAAAAATGAACTGTGTTAACTTTACTGTGCAGTGTTGTAAAACCCCTCTGTGTTTGGTTTTCTCCTTAGCGCCCTCCATGCCGGCATATGACCAGGAGACCTCTCTGAACCAAACTGACAGCACAGTCACTGTACTGCTGAAGCCTGCCCAAAGCAGAGGTGCACCAGTGAGGTAGGCTTTCACAATAAGAGCATACACTACACACATACACAGCACAGACTAAAAAGAACACAACAGTATATTAAAACACCAGGAACCACCATCAGCAACAACAAATTATCAAAGAGCTTGTGTTTATCAATACCCCCATCGTGAAGGAAAGTTGCCAGGGAATTCAGTACCTTACTGTATGTATCTAATTTTCTGACCTTTATTTGTTTGTGGGTTTTGATCCTGTGAAAAAGAAGAATAGTCTTTGAAGATGAGAACAAAGCTCCGGTGCAGCCAAGGCTAGCTTCAGGCTCTCTTGCCTTTACATGTCTTTTATGTACTAGGCTGCTCACCCGAAGCCACCATGGACTTCTGGGGGAACCGAGGAATTCTGCCTACTTGATGCTGTATTTATTAGTCATTATTAGGGAAGCAGTACAGCTGTTCTGTTTAAATGCCAAGTTATTGGGCAAAAGTCAGCATTTTGATTTGCTCAAAGCCGCTCTGGGCTTCTAGCAGGAACTCTGCTGGTTTGATCATCTTTTTGTTGGTGTGTATTGGTTGTTGAGCTACAGCACTATTCAGTTAATGCAGCATTAACAGTTTTTAAGTGAGCGGGATCCATTTTCTTCCTATGTGTATAAAAAAATGACTCTTCCCAATATAAATGACTGCTGACAACAAATTTAGGGAAATATGCTTAATTGCTTTGGTTTTTTTTTAACAAGAATTAGAAGAGAAGTTTGATGTCACACTCATATATTTTCATTGAACATGAATTTACAGCCAGGAGATAATTAGCTTATGTTAGCATAAAGGCTAGAAGGAGGAGGGAACAGCTAACCCAGCTCTGTCCAAATGTAAACAAAAATCCACCAGCCAGCACTAATGAGCTAATATGTGTTAATTAGTAATGTGTAGGGTAGCTGGTAGATGGATATAGCTTCATATTTAATGCATGGATGTGAGTTTGGTATTGATCTTCTTAGCTCTCTGCAAAACAGCAAATAAACATATTTCTCCAAAGTGTTCGGGGTGCCCAGACAAAAACACTTGACAGTGGGAAGCCAGTGAGGGATCATGTCCATAAGTGCAGCTCTTGCAGCTCCCACTGGTAGGTTTGGACAATCACTGGGATGTGTGTATGTTACCCCCTAATAGAGTAGCTCTGTGGTTGTAGGTAAAAAGAAGAACTGTGAACTTAATACATATCAGAGGACACGTGCCTTTCTATGTCCTTTCTAGGCCAGCAGTGGGAGTCTGCAGTGCATACTGAATTGGCCATTCCAATATTTAAAAAGCTCTATTTTATATGTTGTGCTATTACCAGTTTATGTTCTTCGCCTGTGACAGCTTATGCTTTCAGCCACTGGGACCCTGAGAGGGTGGGTTAACTTCTTCATATGAGGAGTGATAAACACTTGTGCTTGCTGTAAAACTCAATTTTACACAATCAACTCATCTGAGTCCTTTAAAGATTACAGCCTGGAGTTCTTTAGTCAGGCTTGTCAGCTCATGTTTACTATATGTGCGGCTGCCCAGATTAATGCTCCAGCGCCAAACGGAGAGGCCTGAGCAAGAAAGACAGAGTGATCGTTTTTTAATCTTCTCGCAGGTACAATTCAGAAGGCCTTACTCAGGCTGCCATTCTTTCAGTGGGCTAATTACGAACCCCTAATTATAATTAACAGAGTGTCGTGAATCGGAGCTTCCATTAATTAGCATGCTGGGTTCCTCTTTTGTTTATTGTTGGAAAGCACGCTCACCTCAGGAGCAGATGAAAGAGATTTGTCTTTGGAGATATAAACTTTTGTTTGAGACCCACTTCATTCTGTTTGACTAAGCTGAGACTTAACTGTGTCCTGATGCTTTACAACATAATCCTTTCTTTAGATGAGGGACACACTGACTGTCTTGTTAAATAAAGAGAAAATAGTGTGTTTTGATACAGACATTAAGTTTTAAGGATTATATATGTTTAACGAGTCTCTCAAGTTAATCCATTAAAAAAATTCATTACCATTCATGAGTGAGGTTCGGTACATGGCACAACTACGCTTCACAGCTAATTGAGGCATCCTTTGATCACAGCAGAGCCTCTCCATATCTAAACTTTAGAGGTTTTCAGGTACGCTTTTTTTTCCCCCCACCTCCTCACTTCTCTTAAGTCTCACAGGACATAAAGGCCAGTGTACTGCCTTCATGTGTGTGCCCGATGTCTCGAAAAATATGAATTGCAAAAGGCAGGAGGTGGCGGAGGGCAGGAAACAGGAGAGATTATGATGCAGGCCCAAGACGAGGTATGGCAGGCTTTTGAAGGTGTTTTCCACCTCCACCTCGAGTGACACATGATGCCTTTGAAAATTTAAGGTGACTATAAAGTAGCACCTATTCAGAGGAGTTGAGTTAGGCGGTCTGTCGGGATCTGCTGTCTGGCCAATAATGATAAATTTAGTCATCTGAATTTCCCAAGCAACAGCAACTCTAACCTCTTTTGGGTTAGAGTGTTGAGATGCATGACTAAGTGACATTCGTAGTTAGGGCACATATAAAGAGGTGTTTTCCAAAATGTTCAGGACCTGGAGTACGGGTCCATGAAGTCAAAAACTTTGAAACATAGCTGATCCAGTCAGTCTATTGAAGAGTTTGCATTTTGTCAGCCAAGAACTTAAATTTCACACCGTAGTTAGATTAAGGTCTGTGCTATCCTTCATGTTGCAAGAATAGCCATCACTATTCTAGAATGGTGGGTAGCTCATTTTGAAATACTAGACTGAATACTATATGAAATAGGTTTTAAAGCCCTTATGAAATACAGATTTGACAAGGGAGAAACACTGATCCACAGCACTACAGAGCAGAGCAGAGCAGCATGAAGCTAAATTTGATAAGGCAATCTTGCACGCTGATTGGGTTTAGGAGGTAATAGAGCTCCAGACATTTGAGTTTCAAACAGCAGATGTTTTGCTGTAATACAGGAAGGGGAGAGCACTGCAAGATGACACGATAGTGAGGGCTCATAAAAAAAGCAAGCCATAACAGACGACAAATGTCCGTTTCACTTCAGCATCCTGCAGTCATGCTGAAGTCAAACCATATTTTTGATAGATCTGGGCAGACGTTGTCACTGCTGAGGGAGGCAGTCAATTTTTCATATTTGTGTAATTGCTAATCAGTATAACATTTCCAACTTGGATTTGGCTTCTAATCTCTGGGGACGACACGCGTAGCCGGGAACAGTTTTTACCAGAGGGGACACTGTTCCTTTAAGAGGATTAGTGAACTGTCTATCAGTCATGTCGTGTTAAACTAATGTTTGCAATGGCCCCTCGTCAGGGCCAGAATACGCCTCCTCACTCCGTAGAATCAAAATAAATGTTTACATGCTTCTGCAGAAATAAATGATTTGAGATGCTTTCCTTATCACTCAAACCACTAAATCAACCCTTCTCTCTTTTCCTGCCGTAACCTTTGCCTTAAGCAAGCTCACACACATGTACATAAACAGAAAAAGCTATAAAATTGCAGCAGTTTCCAGCCTTGTAAGTAGCATATTGAGGAGTTGAGTTGAGTTCCAGTGTAGTTTCTACCCTGTAGCATCAGATTATCTGAACTCAACCATGGCCTGAAATCAGTTAAGTGATTTTCTACAGTTCTAAAATAAGCACTAACTTTCTTTGATCACGGCATAGCAAACGCTAATAGCTGTGCCGTAACGTGACACAAATCGATGCTTTTTACGATTTAATGGCAAATGTAATCTATGGCACCTTCTAATTTGTTTGCTTTATAGCTTTATGGACACCTGGGAAATATAAAGAGTAAGAAGATAGAAGCAAGGAGGAAGGATGCTGGGTCAGGAGAAGTGTGTTACTTACAACCGCTCTTAAATCAGACATATGGGCACATAGAACCAACCGATTAGCATTAGAGAGAGAGACAGTGATTGAAACGCTCCCCATACCCCTTCCCTCATCTGCTCAAACAGCCTGGAGTTCTCCCCTTATCAGCCCACATGAAAAATAAATCTGAGTTTCAGGTCACAATCCAGTCGATTCCAAGTCAATCCGCCATAATTGGTTGGCGTCACATGGCGGCAGAGCTGAAATCTATCGGGCAGCAAGGCTGGAGGAGGCCTAATTGGTGTCAGCTCAGGTTGCAGAACTACTGCAGGAATACAGGTCTGCCCTGCCGGCCCCTCTGGCAGACCACTTTTAACAGCTTATGCCGTTCTTCCCGTACAGCATCTCCCTTCATTCCTCTTTTGCCCCTTGTCTTTCCATCTCCTGCTCAGGTAGTGGAGTTAAGGATTTCAGCAGTTTTGAAATTAAGCACAATTATACAGCTTTCACAGAGGCATGCGGTGAGCTGTAGGCTTCCTCTCCTGAGGTGTCCTTTTAATCTGTTATCTGTACGTTCATGAAGGTTTATTTGGCTGTTGCCGGAACTAGAAGCTAAACTTTAGCCAAACCTGTTCATTATTTTCCAAACAGCATCACTGATTGGCAAGAGCATTGCTGATAGAATGAGTTTTATCGGACATATTAATGGAAACATACAGAAAATTACAGCGGTGTAAAGTAAGTACATTCACTCAAATACTGAACTTTTATTTAATTTTTTAACGTACTTTTTTATGCTCCTCAAGACCTCTACTCCTGCATTTCAGAAAGAAAATGATGTACTTTCACCATCACTATATATATTTAACAGCTAGTAAAAAGATTTTACATACAAAATACATGATCAGTTTATAAAATATGATGGATTTTTATAGATAAAACTACTATACCACAGTATTAAGAAACAGTTTAAATTAGTTTCACCTTGACCAACTACATAATTAAAGTACTGCTTAAATAATAATGGATCAATAATAATGAACCAGTAAAATATTAATATAACCCAGACAGAGGTCATTCTGCATGGGTATTTTTAATGCTGTTTTTGTTGCTAATACTTTTGTATGTTTCGAATGCAGGACTTTTACTTGTACGGGAGTATTTTTGTACTGTGGTATTGCTGTTTTTGCTTTAGTAAGTGCTCTGAATACTTCCATCACTGGATAATCATCATCAATATGAATGCAAGTATCTTACAATTCTCTGGTTGGTTTCAGATCCAATGAACCACCCACTATAAAGGGTTTTTGTTCTTGCTATCAGGCCATTGTTGTTCATCTGTTGTTTGTTGTTTTTGCGTTGCTCATTCCTGTCCTATTAAATCTAGAATATGACTAAATGACTCTGGTCTGTCAAAATGACTCATTCTGTAAATTGTGAACTCAGCATGAGGTGACAAGGTGTCAGCTGCTCAAAGGCACATTAACATGACAGCAGTAATTAGAGAAAAAAAAAGAAATCGCTGCATTTTCAAATAGCCATCATTAAAATCATGAGTCAGTTTTAAGTTTTCTAAGCGAGTGGAAAGAGAGTTGAAAATTGTATATTTTTTCAAACACCAAGGAAAATGGCTTTTTTAATATTTCATAAGCGTACAGCAACATACTGCTGAAAAATTCTTTAAGTGAAACCAGTTAAGTCGGTATTATTGTCTCTATTACTTACAAATATGAACAAAACATTTTTATTAAATTGCAGATTTATTGTGAGCAAGGTTTTGGTTTCTCGCTGCAGTGAATATTCTGTAGAAGTGCACCAGTGGTTTAGATTTCCACATTACAAGAGTTCTTACCCTTGGAGCCTCATAGCCCTTGGCACTTGGTATTTTGCCTGAGGAAAGAAAACCTGTCCCATTCATACCGTGTCTATCATTAAGTCATGGCACAGCCACATCATCATATCATAAGGAGCCACCTGGGATATAAAGTACCATTATGGGCAAGATATGAATGAGGTTACATTTCTACAGCAAAATGAAAACAAAATCATTGTTCGTCATACAGTATTTTAATGTGGGAGTAATTCATGCTAGATGTAACAGATTTTTCAACTCTAGAATAAAAAGATATTAATTGTCAGTCTTTCCTAGGTTATATCCTGTAACAGTAGTTATTGTTTATCGATCAAATCCAATGAGTGCTGTGCTATGATTCATAGCAGTTATCATTTTTAATACTGTCCAATCATAGGCAACATCAGATCTACAGTGATTTGACTGAGGCCTCCATAGAGCCTCACCAGTTCTGCTGCTCTGCAGTTGCTTAAGTGGCTCCCATGTACCATTTGCACCTGCCCTTTGACCTCTGCTTTCAGAAGGGAACAGTAATTAAAGGCTGATTTCTCCTGCAGACTCTCTGCAGGATTAAATATTTCATCGCCTCCCAACCCAGCACTAAACAGGAGAGCTTTGAGGAATTGGGACACACCCACTAGGAGCAAAGGGGGATTTTCTACTGACACTGCAAGCACCTTATGATAAACTATAGGGTTAAAGAGCATATGCTGTACACACAAGGGGACACTTAATCATCCAGTACCAACCGCTTGGAACAATTGATCATCTCCAGGGCTGTTTGTACTGCCACTACACAGCTTGAGAGTACAGCCAATACAGTGCAGATTTTTCAGACAAATAATATTTCTACTTGTTCTAATAATGTTGTTTAAGAGAAAATGTTCAGGGTCATCCAAGCTCTACATCCTGCCCGACCTTTCCCTCTGTCATTTTTAGATGGTACATTTATGTGAATAATCAGATAGATATGAATGCTTCACAATGACTGAAAGGGTTGTTTGCAAAATAGATTTATCAATTGGGAAACTATGTCAAGAATGCAAGCTCATGAAGAGAGCAATGTACATGGGTGTTATTAATTTGTTTTCCTGTTTGGAAATGCCTTATTTTATGGTCCCATATTTTGCAGCTAATTTCCTGGAAACTTTGCTCATCGAAGTTAGTTGGTATTCAGCTGTAAATTACAAGGAATTTTCCAAGAAAGGCCTGTGCAATATGCTACTAATTATAAGCTAAATGGAGACCATGTTAGTTACGTGTTCTGTTATTAAGTATCCACTCATTATGTTGAGTTGAGTATTATGTTTAAGAAAAAGCCAGGAGACTATGCAATATTCTCTAATAATGTTTTGTACTCTAATGTCTTGAACCTGAGATCACCACAGTAACAAATAAAAATTGTTACAAAAATGATTGCACTTGCATGTGTGTGCTCATCTACATGTATGATTCAACCAAAATGGGTTGTATCATGCATGTGCATGAGGACGTCTTAAAACATAGCTCTGTAGTACTACTGAGGGTCAAAAACACAGCAGGGTAACGTTTAAATAAAGATTCACTTCAAATATGTGCAAGTTATTTTTTTATTTTTTTATTTGTAAACATATCATCCAATTATGGAAAAGAAAGTAGTGCTAAAATCAGAAACCAGGTTTCCAAAACTAGAGTACCAGAGCATGTCACATCATAGTGTTCATTCATACATTTATTCATACATTCATTCACTGAGCAGTGCAACTTTGCTCCATCTTCTGTGATAATAACTTATTGTTTGCATGACTCTTTTGGAAATGGAACACTAGTCTCCAATCATGGCTGGTTATTCTCTGTGGCAGCTGTAAACAGACTCTTTGTCACTAAGCGACTCAATAGATTTAACAGGTGGATGCGAGATGCATACTAACATGAATGTCTATAAGACAGTCAGTCTCCCCCTCAAGCTAAGTGGCCGGCTCAGAGACAATGTCATCTCTGTCAGAGGCACAGAGGGCTGCAGTTTTGATCTAGCTAAACACAAGGCTTGGATGGAGAGGAAATGGAAAGAGCCGTTAACCTTTTCAGTTGTTGAATAATGAAAAAGCAAATAACGTCAGGCCCTGTCCTGTGTCACTGCTCATTTCTCTCACACTGTATTTCTGACTCTATCGTTTTCACATAGAAGTGAATTTCCTATTCGTTAATTTAAGAAATCTTAGTTGTTTATGACGTCAGTTGTTGGATTGTACATTAATGTGAGTATACTTCAATAACCGTTTTCTACCATCTGTTTTAAAGCATTTTTTACTAACCCAGTTCATCACTTTATGCAATTCCTTTAACAGCAAAGTCATGTGATATTATTATTATTGGTATAGGTCTCACTTAACTGCTTGACCTCATGTATAATGCAGCTTAAGCTAATCAATTCTAGCTTCAAACTTGCAGCTTGTTTTCTAACTTGCATACACCAAAAGGAATCAGAGCTTTCAAATTATCTCATGTATATAAGAGGACATACATGATCATGTGCTATGTTGTTGTACTTAGATTTTCAAACTTTCAACAATTTCTTTCTCACATCTAAATAAAGCAGATTGTGGAGCCTGGGTTTACTCTGAGATTTGGAGAAGCCATTTTTACACTTGGTAATGCTAACTGGCAAAATAGAAAACTGCCAGCATTGGCAGCAGCGTGCTACAAGTGTCTGTTTGGCCCACTGGAGTCTGTTAACTCTGTTTGTGTCCTGTGTTTGCAGCGCGTACCAGGTGGTGGTGGAGGAAGAACGTCCACGCAGAGCACGAGGCACAGCAGAAATCCTGCGCTGCTACCCAGTTCCCATTCACTTCCAGAACGCCACGCTCCTAAACTCCCAGTACTACTTTACTGCTCAGTTTCCTGCCGCCGGCATTCACTCACCCCAGCCCTTCACTGTGGGGGACAACAAGACCTACAACGGGTATTGGAACGCCCCTCTGCTTCCCCAGAAGAGCTACAGCATCTATTACCAGGCTGTCAGCACAGCCAACGGGGTGGGTGTTTCTCAAGTTTGTATTTTATTCATATAATTTTAGTTAGTTGCACTGAAGCTTTGTCGTGGCTCCAAATGAGAATTTTTTGAAAATCTGGTCAGTCTGTGTTCACTTTACAAGTGATGGAAAGTAAACAAGTACATTTATCAAATTAATTTATTAAATGTTTTGTATTTTGACTTTCTTTTGCTTCAATTTAGTGTTTTCATTTTGTATTGCTTTTCACTTATACTCTGTTAAATTCCATAGGCAAACATTGTACTTTATTGTACTGCTACTGTCAACCAAATGTAGCAGAGTATCTACATTTATTGGACTTATTATGACACACTTCCTTATCAAAGCCTCTGCCCTTTACAGTTTACACCAAACAGTGTTAAATATCATGTTGGGTTTAATGAGAGTGAAAGGCTGACTGACAGATTTATTGACAAGGTGACTAAAAGGGACTGAAGGGACAGTACACAACTCCCTGACACCGACATAGTAACTGAGCACACAGGCAGACACATGCACCCACCAGCACAATTGCATGTGGCCTCTAATAGATGTGTCAGTGCTCTGGTGGGGTGCAGCAGCACAGTCTGCACTCTTAATAGGCTACAGCAGGGTCAAGCTCGGAATGCAGAGCTCTATGCAGTGACATGCTCTTTCCCTCCATTACCGCGGTCCTGTTCTCCTGCCTTTTCCAATGGAGCTTTATGCCAAATGCCAGACAAGCCTTTGATCAACGGCATTTAAGAGAGGCAGTCGTCCCAGCGGAAGTTAAGTGTGGGAGGCAGGCAACAACAACGGGGTTACCGATCGCGCAGGTCACAGCCTCTGTCATCGAGTGGCACTTGGCGGGGGCCCTCCCCCCGACAGAGCTGCAGCAGACAGCTCAGTAGCGACTTCAAGAACCCTGCCGATTGTGGTCCTGAATGAGAATCACCATAAACAATCTCCTTGAGAAACACCAGCACGTCTTTAAAGAGGCAATAGAAATAACATGTGTGGCAGGGCCGAATGCAATTAGCGAGTTGGCTCTCGAGAGAAAAAAAATGGCAGACTGAAACTTTCCAGGGCGAATCGGTGAGCGGTACAAATTGTTTGATAATACTCTTCCATGAACAAACAAAATGAAGGAGTCACTCGTTGACACAGCATAAAACTCTATCTCTGTGAAAAACATTGCTCACATTATTTTTACATTCACTGTTTTGATTTACAGTGGCCAAATGCACTCTATTTCATTAAGGCATCACTGTCAAAGGATGGAGCTGCAAGCTTTAATTAATGTCTAATGACATTGGAGTGATTTGTTTGGGCCTCTTTAACAAAATTAGCACTTAGAGAAGGTGAGCGCCATCCATACCTAGGTTTTTTTATCCTTTTATTCAACTGAAAATCTAATATGACTTCTTGTAATTCTGCCTTTAACAAAAGGACCATCTGACAGCTTAAAAGCTGCAGTAATGGGAATGCACCCAGGATCACATGAATGTTGATGATTTTTTTCCTCCTTTCTTCTCTTCATTATGCCTCTCATGGTCTCTAAATGCTGTCTCTCCCATGTGTGCTCATTGCTTATTGGACATCTTGCCTGGGTCAAACCCACGGACACAGCACTCATGTCTTTTGTGTTGTATTACTCATTGCCTCCCTGTTCCTGTCTGTGTCCTTTTTCCTGTTCACTAGACCATTGTTGACAAGAAACTTCTCTGACAACAGGAAGAGAAGTGTTTTTTTTTTTTTTTTATGTTGTTGAAGGCTGTTGTCAGAGCTGAAACTCCATTACATATTCAGAAAGGCTCCCTGACGTGTCATTTTAGAGCCCCGCATGCTGGGTTGGTGTCGCTTGTCACAGGGCTCTGGTTTCTCCACAGTGGCCGACCACCTTGAGCCGCAGGCTGCCGACAGATCGCCGTTGGCTGACAAATCAGCGGCTCAGCACCACTAATCTGTGCAATGGGCCCTCTCGCCTAACTGCGTTTTGTGTCACAGTCATTGAGCTCAACAGATGATAGGGGACAGCGTGGAACTGGTCGAGCTGTTTTGTTGCAACCATGGGTTCTTAGATAGGTGTTGTTGCTGCCGAAAATTTGTCTTTATGTGTGTCCCACATTCTGTGCATGTGTGTTATAATAATCTCTGACCCTCTTCCTTTTCTTTGTTTCTCTTCTCCTTTCCTCCTTTAATTTATCTATTTGCACAGGAGACCAAAATCGACTGTGTTCGAGTCGCCACCAAAGGTAGGACTACATCAGATTGAGGATGTTTGCCACATGTAGTTCCTAACATCACGTTTGATTTGAGAACTAACAAAATTAACATGTTGTTGAATGAGAGTCACTGAAATCGATATATACCGACGATCACATCTTAGTCTCACTCTTCAGTAAATAACACATTAGAAACAGGTTTGTGTCCATCGTAGTTGTCTTAAAAGACAAAAATGTGTGATATGATCTTAACATACATTTGATCAATAAATTGATCGAGAACATGTGTTTTTCCATTACTGGAAGGCAGCTTGCGCGCCCATTGAGGTCTGTAGGTACTTAGCTGTGCTGCCTGTACGTCCTGCTCCACACATTAGGGGTGATGAAGTCTGAGCACCATTGATCCGGGAGCAGAATTGATAAGGCCAGAGGGAGGACTAGTCACACTCTGTTCTGAGCCATAGGAGGTCCTGTCACTTGCCCCAACAATCTCATATGTGGTGGAGTTTGAGTGCAGCTCCACTATGGATTTCCAGATATCTCCATCTACATGGCTCAATAGGCTGAAGTCAAATAGCACATACTAGAAGTGGAAGGATCATAGGAGCAATTTATCACCTGAAGGGACACGTTTTTATGCACTGCACTAGGCTCACAGACATATAACCTTGAGTGCGACTTGATGAAACAAATTGTGAACTGCTTTCTAATACTTGTAACAGGTGTCTTTCTCTGCCTCTGTGTTGCACGATGATGGGAACTGTTGGTATGGCTGTTTTCAGCTTCAGTGTGGCCTCTCTCTCTCTCTCTCTCTCTCTCTGTCTCTCTCTGTCTCTCTCTGTCTCTCAACTGCATGCCATCCTGGATCCACTGACTATACTCAGCCGCCATACTCGTGACTCAGCTCACAACACCCTACATCCGCATCGCCCCAGCGGCTGGTGACAACCAACTAACAGGTCAGACCCATAACTTTCTGCACATTCTCTGACCATCGCAGTTATTCTGTCCACAGCCTGGTTTTACCCACTGCGTGTTTAATGTGGCAGCCATACTGACGATTCTCTCGACAGGAGAACAAACAAGCGGGATATTGCATGTGTGTGGTTTTGTTTATTGTCTTGCTATTTGCATAGAATCAGTGAGATTACATCAAAGACTCGCAGACACTGTCTTCTACCTTCATCTTCCCAGCATTACTGGACATGACAGACCTGTTTGAGGTGCGATTGTCATTGGATGTATCAGTGTTGGACATTTCTGACAGAAGTTAATCACCTTTCATGAATATTTCTCATTATTTCTGGGAGATTAAGTGTTAGATGGTGTTGGTTACTGCAGTTGTGACAACTGTAAACATACAGAAGGACGCTGGAGTGCTCACCGTGAGGATCTGGACAATTTTCAGGAGTGTAGCATCTACCTATTAAAATTCTGCTCAGTTTCTACTTGTTGTGCATGAAAAGTTCTCTCTGGCTAGAATGAAAGAGTGTTGGCTTATGGTAGCAAACATACAGGTCTCGCCACTCAAATGCAGATTTGTCTCTGACAGCATTTCTGTTAGATTAGCCCGTAACAGTATATTGGGACAAAATCAACTCCCATCAGTCCAGACATGATTGTTAATATGTCACCAGTCTTGAAATCCTCCACTGCTCTGCCTTAAAAACTGATATCTAAATAAAGGAGTGGCTGTTGATAACAACACACCGGCAAGAACAATATGTCACAACCAGCCTGGGATGGATATTTACCTTTTTGATAGGGAGAGAAAATGGCAACGCTCAGGAGTGAAGGAAGCCCACTCTAACAGATTTGTCTGACATAACAATTTATCATTCTAAATTTACCCCTGGTGACAAGGAATAATGGTGTTGTTCAGGTCGACAGTTGTGATTCCAGCAACGTTGTCTTCCTCAGAGTACTTCTTATCACTTCCCAGGGAGCAGATGCTGTTAAAACAAGACGCTTTTTTTTCCCCGTCTCCTTCTCTCCATGTGTGTCTCTTGTTGGCTATCTTCTACCGAGCTGATATTTAATGTTTTGGTTATTTCAGGCTTTTTTTTATCTTCTTGGGTATTATCTTTCCCGTCCTGCATCCTGCATTTTTCTACAGCCAAGCAACCATTTGCCCTAAACATGATTAACCAAGGGTAAAGATGGTGCACACTTATCTCTCCCAGTGCAGCTTGATCCACAGAGCGCTGATGCCCACTAAGGACGGAGCTAAAGGTGGAGTCTTCAGGACAATAGGGAGTCTCTTACTTTCAGAGTAAACATTACTCTGAGCCAGTGAATGCGTATTGATATTTATGGTCCACAGAATGCCACAGAATATCAGTGTATTGATTAGTCAACCTCAGTCCTCCACACAGTCAAATCATTAAGAAGAAATACTGAAAATAAAGATGTGTTTCTCTGCTGTTTGGTTCCTGTAGGACAATAGTAAATTGTCATTAGATTTGATTCCCACTCTGCTTAATTGATCGCGCTCCCTTGTTTTGATCTTAATTCATTGTGATGTTTTTCAGGAGCAGCCACTCACAAACCTGATGCGGTGGAGCCAGAGAAACAAACCGACCACACAGTGAAGATCGCAGGGGTCATTGCTGGCATCCTCCTCTTCGTCATCATCTTCCTAGGAGTCGTGCTCCTCATGAAGAAAAGGTAAGCTTTTTTCTTACTCGTTAAAATACTTATTCACATTTGTGGAAGAGGTTGAACTGAGTTGCAGAGTGCTCACAAACAAGTAGTTTCTGTTTTATAATTTTGTATATTCCTCCCTCAAACAGTAGTATTGTCAGTATCGTAGTAAATAATTAATTTGATTATGTTGATACGCCCCATTAAGGCTGTTTACAGCTGTGAGATACAGTGTGCCATGAAAAATTAATCCCTTTCCACGGCACCCTCAAACAAATGCGCAGCGCTTCAGTGACACTGCAACGGGAATAGGAAAAATGTTTTTGAGGCCTGTGGTATGGAATGAGGCAGTGAGGAGATAAGAAAGAAAATATGATGAAAGGCTCAGAGAGAGAAAGAGGATGGCTGCATAGCTGAAGGCTAAGTTTACATTAGCCCTGGACCCCATACTGGAGAGAGGTCCTCTGTACATATCCCAGCAATGAGAGGAGCTAAAGCTCAGCAAATATCAACCCCCTTTTGTCCACACCAAGCCCTGAAATAATACAATGTCAGTTTCTGCAGAGAAATTGACGGTGGGCAAAAGTGGTTTCCTTTAATGTCTTGCTTGTCAAACACTAAGACAGAAAAATACAGTTAACCAAATAACTTAGTGTGTGCTATCTGTACTTTATTGTACTTTCTCCTTTAAATTTTAGATCACTTGTCTTTAATTCAAGAATACAGTTCAGAGCAGTATATGATGTAGATGTAGCTGAGCAGGAAGCCATAGTCGTGTACTAATAAAATCACTATGTTCCATGTTTATTTTTGACAGTAATATAAGATTCTTCATTTTCTACAGCAGGGCCTGTCTGTGTAGCACAGCGATCAGTGGGTGGTTGTGAAAATCAGCACACAGTAATGGAATTGTTTTCAATTAGCCTTAATCAAACCAGAGATGGAGATGACTTCATTGGTTGAATTTTGTGTAATTTACAGTTACCAACAGGGAATCGGAGTTGTGTTTAGACATTCAAATCGCTCATTAAGTTTCAGCCTTGGAGGTCAGATATGGTAATTTTTATAGGTGGATGAAACTATGTGTTCATAAAAGGGGGTTTTAGTGACAGCCTGGTTGCTTCTGATTTGCAATCTCATGGGGTAGACTGGCTCGATATCAGTTTAATTAGAAGCATTTGTACTGTACTGTACTGAGGCCCCCCCCCACCCCCTCGCAAAGCATGACATGACTCCAAGCGATCACCTTTGCCCTCACGATCACTAGTTTACCTCCACGTATGCCACCATATCTGATTTTGTTCATTTCTACTCTTTTTTCAAACATTAATATATTTTTACTTTTTCTTTCCTTTTCATTCCATCCCCTCCCCTCCTCCACTGCTTAAATCCTACCACCACCCCACTCGGCAGAAGAACCTATCACTCCTACACTTACTACCTGTAAGTAACCACTTTGTGTAATGTTAGTGCCATGCTTCTCACCCACACGCTGTTTCCCATGCATGCAAAGAGCCATGTCATTCTCCTCCTGCCCAGAGCTATTACAGAGGCCCAACTGTAATCTCTGCTGGAGGAACTGAGGACGCCACTCCAATGCATCTCCACACGATGAGCACATCATACTGTATGTCACTTTGGCACGACTTCTGACGAAAGCAGACAGATGCAGCTACACCCCCACGAAATAAACCTGCCACTGAGATGTTATTGCAGACATAATTTCTGCTAGACTTTTAAGGGGTTTGTTTATCAAATGATGAACTAAACTGCCTTAATGATTGTACGGCTGCCAAACTCATCTTGTGAAAGAAAGAAAAATCAATGCAGCAGCTACTGCATTTTTACTGAGTGTGAATTTTTCATTCGCCTCCAATGATTTCATCTCTGTTGACTTGTCAAAGTTAGATTTTTTGAAGTGCCTATCACAGTGCATCCATCTTTGCTTTAGTTTGCCCTGAACCCTCAATGAGGTAGTTCAAATATTTCACATTTTGTACACTTATGTATACACTCTGCAGATGCCAAAAATGCAGTCAATAACTTTGTAGAATTGACCACATTTATAGTTATTACACTGAAAATTTAAGTATGAGCTAACATGTTGACCGTACCAACTTGGCTCCACATGCATGTGATAATTTCTAGTCTTTCTCTGCCCCTGCTCCATCCTCTCACTATGTCATCAAACCATCTCAGCTCTCATGCTTTTTCCTGCTTTTTTTTTCCAAGCATGTTTTTTTGGGTTATTGCACGTCCATCCCATTGATTCTATGGTGATGGTGGAGTTGTGTCTTTAGCTGACAAGACGTTTGCATCGCCTACTGAACAAGCTAATGTGATCACAGACTAGCCTCCTTTCTATTTAAATGTCTCCAGCATCATAAAACAATAGCCGTAGCGCTGCTTTATTCGCTCTTAATAAAACAGATGATTCCCCATCACACCTCTGAATGGTAAAGAAGCTTATTCTGCAGCTCTGTCTTTTTCTGCTGCAGCTCATAGACTCCCTCTGTACAGTCTTTGTGATGGATGCCAACTAATCTGTCTTGAGATGACTGTGATCAGAGGAGAGAATGGAGGCTGCCTCGCATCAAAGAACATCTCAGAATACACCTGGAGATAATACTACTCTGAATACTCAGCGTGTCACTCATGTTAGATCACAGCTGTCTTGAATGGAACGCCCGATGACTTAGAGGAGTGGTGTCATCAAAGCTGTGAACACACATTGGCCGAGCTAAGCAGGAAAAGATGAGGCAGTCAGTGAAACAATCAAAATATCGTTTTTGTGTTTGTAGGTATTGTGTGTGTGTGTGTGTGTGTGTGTGTGTGTGTGTGTGTGTGTGTGTGTTGCTTTCTTGGCGTTTCTTGTGCATGCCTCCAAAATAGACAGTGGGAGAGACCTTAATTTACTGTATACAAGGCAATAAATTATTGCCCACAAGAAGTTTGAAATTTAATAGCTTATGTTGTATTTTGGATTTTTTTGTTTTTCCTTTAAAAGGACATTAATGCCTTAGATGATGAGGGCTGATATGGAGGCTTTGGATGTTTGCTTTGATTGACAGGATTTCAGGTTGGATATTCTGGCTCCAAACAACTAACTGGATGATTTTAAGGTGTTGAGCCAAACCGCAGGCTCAGTAGCACTACGTCCATGTTTTTCTACAGTCTCATGTATCAAAATGAATTGAGGGTTTGCTGTTACAGTTTAAAAAGAAGGGAAGCGCAGGGCTGCAATCGTTGTGACTCCTCTCCAAAGCTGACAAGATAACAACATAATATACAGTTAGATAAGATGAAGGAATAATGATCCCCATGTGAAAATATGCCATGACAGCAGCAAATATAATAGATAATAAAACACACTTAGGGAAAGTGGGCATAAATAAAACCAGAGCAAATTAAGATTGAACAGATATTAAAAAAAAAAAAAAAAAAAAAAAACGACAGCGTTTAAGTCACAGGATCACTGCAACAGGTGATGCTGACCCCTCTACAACTGTTACTGGAAAATCTAAACTGCAACTGCCCCATTATATTTTGGATTTATCCATGGAAATAGTTCAATTTCAGAGGCTGTATAAATAATATTCACTATCTTGTTTGCATCTTATCTGTCACAGTTTGTTGGAGTAAATTAATAAAAATAAGAATCACCAAGTAAAACCAAAAGAATTTTCTAGTGGGTCTAGATGTGGTACAATTGTGCATCATGAGTAATTGCCGTTTAAAATTATGAAAAAGACAGCAAGGAGGCCCCATTCAATAATACAGCCCCGCTTCCTACAACCTTCCCCTTAAATCTGTCTCTCTCCTTATGTCTCGGGTGTCTTATGTTGGGGTGGCTAATGTGCAACACAGTGAGGGAAGTACAGACGCATGTTAACTTAAAATGCTGCGTCTCACCATAGATGTTTAGTTTTCTTCCCACCATCTGTTACTACTTTCTAGGTCTCTAAACTTTACTCACAAGCAGATATAACTAATATGTTTGATATATCCCAAGTTTATATTGTCAAATTAATTATAGACTGTATTCTAAAGAAGCTGTCTTGTGGAGCGTTCTCTGAAGTGTTCATCTGCAGTTCTGATGACAGCCTTGTTGCCAGCCATGAGATTACGGCACCTCTATGATTGATGAACCCTATTAATGCTCTTATGCATTCATCAAAGTCGTTTAAAGGCAGGAGAACATCCTGCAGTCGCCAAAATATGCACTTTAGGTATATTGCCAGAGGTGGCTGTGGGGGCGAGAACGCAACGCAACATCAGTCAGAGCGCTCATTAGATATGCAGTTACATGTGTGATCAAATATGTGACCGTTCTTTAATCAGGTGTCTGTACCGGCCGCTGTGCCTGCTTCTGCTGGGGACAAGAGTGAGATCAATTGGCACAGGGCAAGGGTTGTGATTGGGTCTTTATTCCTGTGAGAGTTGGATTCATCCATCAAGCAGCAGGCATGTTAAGTAGAAACACGCTAAGAGTGTCACTTTCCCACCGATTTGTCAGGAGTGCTCCCCCAAACCTCAGGTATGTGTTGTAGCTAAGTAAATTTCTTCTATATAATTAACCCAAGTACATTCTTTATCATGTAAAATGCATTAAACTAATATTTCAATGGAAAATCTATAAACAAAATATATCAAAAACACTACTGCTAACACTGAAGACCTGTTTTTACCTGTTGTTTTGAACAGGCCCTGAGAGTTAAATGTCCCACGGTGGCCTCCTGACTGCTGTGTAAGGGTAACAGAGCAGACATTACTGGTTCACACCAACTATCTATTGATGAATTCAGTCTATAAATATTGGTGTCATGCTTGATGTCTCTGACAGATGTTGGATTGTATCAGCTCACAAAAAAACAATTTCCTCCAACATTATTCTGGAGTGACAAATTCCATTTCCATCCGACAGGTGGTCGCTTATATCATGAAGCCCTTACGGCGCGATGAGTGCATACATTTGATTGAGTGGCTCCAGTGGTAAACACACCTGCATGCCTGGCACTGTAAGAGATACTGAGAAAAGCCTAAATAGAGTCAGCCAGTGTTTGTATTTCTAATTAACTTTTTCTACCTAAATAGTTTCCAAATTGTTGGAAAAGGAAACACACAGACAGACAGATGTATAAATCATCATCACCATTCTTTAGAATTCTTACATCACCTCTATTGCACTCAGTGTCAGAATGGTAGGCCTACAAAATGTACCATGTATAACACAATATGCTGAGGGCAAACACCTTCATTAAACCTTACACGCCGAACATGCAGCAAGAATCACATTAATTGGTACAAGCCTTGCAGATTTTTTTTGCACCTACGAGCTCTGCATGTTGATGAGGAGGAGGAAAGAGGAAGAGCAGCTCGGGCAGGGCGAAGGGACGTCATGCATGGAATAATGCAGTTTAAATAGATACATTTTAAAGTGATGTGCCATTTACAGAACATCTGTCTGTCGCAGTTTGGCGTTGTACACAGCTGCACACATCAGCTTCTTACTTCACTACATTTAACGTGTATTGGCGTAATGAAGACAGTACCATTACAATAGAGGGAAAATTATGTCAGTATAAACTGATATGTACTGTACTGTTCTGGATTTGAAAACATAATGTTAAACTAAAATTGAATATATGTAGTGATCAATAACTTCAATAACAGACATCAAATAACTTAGAAATAAGGGGACCAGAAGAGCAAAAAGGGATTCTTGCATGTTCTTCTAACAATGTCAAAAATTATTTTAGAGCCATTACACCAGCCATATACACAGCATAATTGTACTTATAGATTACTACAGCATGAGTGAATACAATCACTAGTACTAGTATGAAACACCGTACAGTGTGCTACTTCATATATTTCATACTTAGTTTAAAACATATGCCTGTATTTTATGCAGTCAAATTAATGTTCCCCTTTTCAGTTGAAATCCCTCAGTCCTAATATTGAGCCATCCCAGAGTGCACGACCAAGGCTCCTCATGTTGCTGTTGTTATATTTAGCACAATTCTCATTCCTCTTATTGGATGGATGAAGAGCCAAAAAAAAATGAAAAGAGTTATGAAGGTCACTCTTAATTTTATTGTTTGCTTAAAAAAGACTGTTTTACAGAATCAATGAAGCAATCAAGTTAGCAGATAAACGGTATTGTGCATCACTGAATAGAGTCTGCATTGAGAAATAGTTTTCAGTTGTTTTGGCTTCTAAAGTAAATAGATGATGGATGAACAGACAACTTTGTGAAAGAATGTGTTAGACGAGCGAGACAGAGTGCAAACAACTACTGAAATGCCCCCACTGGGTTAATCAAAGACGCTTCTGTTGCCCCTCCCAGCTGGGTGTCAGTCATCTAACGCACGCACACACACTCATTTCACCGCAGATGTGTGTGGATCCTCTAATGAAGCCTCCTTTGTCCCAATGTCACAAGGTTTAGGCTGCTCCGGTGCTGAAATGAGGCCCACCATGCCGAGCTTGAGGTTTTGAAGCTCTTGTTTTAGAAGTTGCAGCAGCGTCACCACCTACAGAACAGACATTCTGGCAAACACGCATAGACATACAATCTGAGCAGCTTCCTTTTTGTTGTAGCTGAACTCATGGAGTTAGGAGCTCTGCTCTCTTAGATCCTAGATATGCCAGCCTTGTCATGTACTGAACTGCAGACAGTCTCTCTAATGAGAGTTGCCTGTTATAGTTACCTGGCATGTTTGCTCAGTTTTTACTTCTACAGACATCTCTGCCATCTGTCTGTCTCGTCCCCTTAATATGCACGTTCAGTGCTGTTCAAAGAAATTTGTGATTTTATTGTCAGGCGTGCCTGCAAGCAATCAGTACAGACTTTTTGTTGGGATTTTTCCATGTGCAGTTTTACGCTACCTATCGGGATATGATAAATGGTCACATTCATCAACACGCGCAAACACTCGACTGTACACTTCCTTGTCCTATCTCGCTTAGCTCATCAGACCCAGTAATATAGTCATCTATCATTAAATTTTCCCTTCGTACAAATGAGGAGAGAATAGCATGCCAATTAATCTTCATCTAACACCCACCGTGCCTAGCAAACATCCCAGTAAGCTGGTGCTTTCCACATTTTGGCACTGGTGTCTGTGCCAGCCTTGTTTGTCTCCAATGCTGCCACTTCAACTGTTACACAGGCCAGGAAAGCGGAAATCCAAGTCTTAGCAGACGCAGAAAGAAGAACAGTGATACAGTATTAAAACCCAGAATATAGTGGTTCTAAACAGTCTTCCCCATGAGTTCACACAGTGCTGAATCAGTCTTAATATTGCCTGGGGTACATACAGCTCCCCCTCCCCTCTTCAGTCCTTCCTATTACAATATGAAGCTATTACGGAAAAAAAAGACAAGATTGCCATTTTGTTCCTGACTCTAATTGCAGATTAAAGACAAAAAGTGGGTCCGGCAGATAAAAATGTCACTACTTTGTCACTTTTCCTTCTGAAGAACGGATCCACTATTAGCCTCACGTCGCGGCCTTCAGAGCAAATGACTGTTTGAAGGCAGCGGGTGCCTGTTGCCATATGGCACAAGACAGCGACAAAATTGAATAAACAGAGGAGATTTGCGAAAACAAAGCAGCAGGAGTGCGTCATTAGACAGCAGTTGTCCATGAGAGAGACTGCAATTCAAATAGGCGGAGGGGTCACACAGAGAGTAACAAAGTGCGAGGATCAGTGTGAGGGCTGCCATAGTTAATTTTTACACCACTTGCTCCCCTCCAGCTACAGAACAGCGACAGGCATCATATACAGCTAAAGCTACAGTATGTTCCTACTCAAGCTGTTTGCCGTTTGTCTGTAGTGCAACGTCTATGGAAATATAGGAGGCTTAACTCCTCAGAGTGATAATGCATTATTAATCGCCATTGGGAAATTCTCTTATGTGAGTGACTCCATCCTCTAGGAGGTCAGAGGTGAGGGTTGGCTTCAGTGCAGCACACCCTCAGGGATTCAGAGCCTTGCTTAGGACCCTTGAGCAGAGTTAGTGGAGAAGGGAACTGGTTCACACTCAAAAATAAGAGTTTTAAATTGTTTTTAAATTGTTGTTTGGAGTACATTCATTTCAAATGCAGAAGTTGGACAAAAACATCACTGCAGCTGATGCCTTCCTTAATTTTCAGGTTCAGTGATCATCGCTGCCCTGCTGTTTTTAGGCAAGTTGATAGAATGAGGTGGAAATTATTAAAACAAACTCAACTCTATCACAGAAATCTGACACATAGAGCAGTGCATTGAGATAAATGCTAGCATCAGCATGTTATTATTCTCACAATGACAATGCTAACATGCTGATGTTAGGCAAATGTACTGTTTACCACGTTCACCATCTTAGTTTAGTTTGTTCTGTATTTAGTATTTAGCACTAAACACAAAGTAAATGTCGTAAATTTTTGTAAGTATTTGCTCAAAAATCAAACTTTTGGACAAATTACATTTTTCACTTGATGAAAAGTCAGCAAAGTCATCTCAGACTTTAGAATTCATCTTCTGGGGACCATGAATTTCTGTGCAAAATTACTTTGTAGTCCATACATTATTTATTGTGGTAATATATTTTAGTCAGGATGAAAGTGGTGGAGCAACTGCAGCCGTGCCACAAGTGTGACTGAAAACCAACATATAACACTAATACCACACAAAAACACACGACATAAATGAAAGGATTCTCTGTTCAAGAAAGTTTTCAGACACTGTTTAAAACGAGCTGTTTGAGAATCTGAGGTCACAACATCAAACACTCTTAACCCTTAGCTCTGAGTTTTGACCAGGGCACAAGATTGTAAAGCCCTGTTTCAAGAGTAAGGAGTCAGTAGTTCACAAAAGTTTGTGTAGGGCCTTATATATGTAGGTGATTATTGAGATCTCTCTATATTTCTATATTTCAGGACAGGTGAGATGTGAGCATTGCAGCTGCTTGTACATCTGAATCAATCTCCTGATGGTATCTGTGTGTGCATATGTGTGAATTTGTGCATGGGTACGTGTGTGTCTGTGTGTTTACTCTGTACACATTTTTTAATGGTGTTTGATTAGTAGCAGATTGCTTGTAGGCTCCAGCACATCAACTCAAAGTGGGTCAATAAAAGCAGGTTGACTGTTTCAGTTCACAAGTCTAATTCTTCAGCCCCCCCAAAAAAATACTATAGCTAATTTTAAATCATCAGGGCCTCTGATGTATTTGGGTTAGGATGTCACACCTTTCCACATTATAAAGGATTTATATTTCACCGCTTGAAAAAGCATCTGGAGCCTAATAAACCCTAATGTGGCCACAACCCAGGGCACATTAGCTCAGCCATCTCATTACATCTATGAGTCATCGCTACCAGTATCATATCAGATCAATTCAAGCACAGTCAGTGTTTTTGAAATAGATTTATCAATTTTTTTTATCTGATTGTTTCTTTTTATATCTTCCCCCTATGAAGGAAATTGGCTAAGAAGCGTAAAGAGACACTGAACAGCACCCGCCAGGAAATGACAGTGATGGTCAACTCCATGGACAAGAGCTACACGGAGCAGGGCACCAACTGTGACGAGGCGCTCTCCTTCATGGACACACACAACCACACGCTGAACACCCGCAGCGAGTGTGCGCTCACACTCAACGGGCGCAGCGAATGTACCCTCACTCTCAACGGCCGAGGTAAGATGGGCCTGCAACAGCCTACCTGCCTTTTTACAGTTACACGCACTGAGCAGACTGGAGGCAATTTATTTGGTTTGGTCAGGTGAGAAAGAAATGAAACTTGGCTGCACAGGAAGTATTCACACTGGGACAGCCTGAGAATGTGAGTCTTGGTCTTCTTCCAAGCAAACTGTGGGTTTAGGAACATTTTCAGGAAAAAAAAAACTTGTCTTGGCTTTAAATTTTAATTTTCAGAGTGAACACAGGTGTCATGTAATCATTTTTGTTTTGACTTTCCCTGACAAAATTCTTTAAATTTGCAGAACAGGTATCAAAATTCTTTTTTGTTACTATTATGAAGGTGATTTTTTTTCTCACTTACCACAACCAGTTGCATAAATTAGTTTTGAAAATGAATTTTTAATGAAGAACTGTCTTCACGTCCCTTTGTTTTTCTGTTTTTGCCTCATTCTAACAGAGACTTTATTCAGTCCTCACAAATGATTTGACAGTAATTTTGTAGCTGTTGAAAACTACCCGTTGTTACCGGTACAAGTGGTAGTCAGTAGTCTTCAAAACAGTTGAACAGAATTTACTTTCATTTGGCAGAAAAGACGTTGATATGATTTTGAGAAAAAATGTTATATTTCTTTTCTTCTCTATTCATCCTTTTCCCCCAAGCTCTTAACAGTTTGGTCTACTCTTTTTCCACATTTCTTTTTCAAATTTCCTCAGTTTCTCTAATGAATTTTTGAATAAATTAGCTAAAAGTAAACTTAAACTTAAATCAGAAATATGAATAATTTAATTTGAAGATTCCGTTGCTGATACCCGCACTATAGTTATCAGGCTGTGGTAATAGTTGTATAAATGTATGAAGGGAGTAGTCTGGTATTTTGATCAATAATCAAGACATCTTGAAATCCCAAACCTGACTTCAAAGCATGAACACTACAACAAGTCTATCATGAGGTCCTAAACTCAGCCCTGTTCTGTCTCCAATCCATGGACAAAAACACACAACACATGCTAGATGTGCTCTGGTGCACTAACCTATTAATTTTCTCGGTCCCAGGTTAAACTTAATGCTTTGTTGATGGACAGCTCAACTAAGTCTGCACCCAGGGCTTGACCTGGTATAATCCCAGGCAAAATCATCAGATTAAAACTCCATAGCAGCTTCTGTCTCCGCACCCCTGCAGGGGATGAGCCCCAAAGATGCTCTGACCTTGATTAACTGTCTGTCAGTGTGGATGTTCAAGTCTGTCTGGCAGCGTAAATGATTTAAATGCATTACTTCTTACTCTGCGTGTCAGTGTAATGTCTTCAGTACATGCTCTCCGTGACCTTATGTGACTGTCAATATTGTCATTTTGACTCAAAACATCATGGCTGGCAGATCACAATCCTTAACATATTGCACTCATAACACAAACCCTGTTAGTGACAGTTGACTTTGTTAGTGTTGCACAAGAAGTCCTTATACTCATGTTGTGGGCCAAAAAAAAAAAAAAAAAGAGGATACCATGCATGTGGGGTACGGGCGGTTTAAAAGGTGCTAAAGAGAAAAATGGAGAAAGCGAACAAAAATGAACCCAAATCAACCTGGGTTCCAGAGGGCTGAGTAAATTTTACTTCTACGTCTTTGTGCTTTTATTTGAAAGGTCCTTTCACCCTGATCACAAAGAAACACATTTTATCACCTGCCTCTAGCGGTGTAGTTTAATTTGCTCAAGGTCTCTGAGATTTCGGCTGCTGCCACCACGCAGTGAAGGTGAATGAAATTTTGTTTGTGCACTAAAAAATAACATTTACCCCAGGGTAAGCGAGTAAACATGTTTTCTTGTAATGTGGGTGACATGAACCTTTAAGTGTAATTTTGAATGTCATGGGGTATTTTTCTACAATGGTACTGCTATTCTTACTTAGTTCAGAGTATCTTCTCCACTATTAAGCAATACCAGACTATTGAAGCCTACTTTTGTGTTCTTTGTTCCATCTGTAGCCGGATCATCACCCTCTTCCTTCACGTTGCCTAAAGCCAACACTCTCAGCACTTCCATCCCCACCAACTCCTACTATCCAGGTAAACATGCACTGTATTTCTCATCCTGTTTGTCAACAAAGAAGTGTTTACTATATGAGCAGTGATGTTAAATGAAACCAGGAGGTGTGAAATTCAGTCATCACGAAACCTTCACAAGAAGCAGGATAAATTAATAGGATACAATATTTTCAAACAAAGTATTAATTAGTTTTATGTTCTCAGTGAGAGTTTTCTTGTAAATTCTGTAAATTACAGAGTAAGGCTGTAATGTGTGGTATGAATTTACCTAACAGAGTTAATATGTGCTTTAAAAATTTGACAATGATTTCACAAATGAGAAGGTAGATAAATTGACTTTAGATGGGTTTGCACACTGCTACATCTCTGGTTATAGCAGAAACTGTTTTATATCACTTTACCAAGATGGAATTTAGTTCAGTTATGACTTCAATTTCTCCAAATAACATCCATAATTGTATGTCTTATGTAATAAGGTCACAGCTCATTGATTATATGGAGTAAAGGGCAGCTAGATTTATAATCAACTAAACTTTCTGTATAATTAGCTTTTTTTGTTTTTTTCAGAAAATAGTTTCATGTTATACAGTTTGCCAAAAAGCCGAAAACTGTCAGTTATTTTTTGCAAGTGTTCTTTGTGGATTTTATCGTGGCTTCTTTTATTTATTGCAATTTTCTTTCCTCCTCCAACTTCTGCACTTGTTGTGGGGGTATGAGCAGATCCCTTTGTGCCAACTGCTATCTTAGGTGAGACACATTTTCTTTTCCCATTGCTGCTGATTATTTATTCCTACTTCAGTGTTAAAGAAAATGACAGTACATTACATTCATAAGATGGCTGTTTGAAGACTTAACTGTGAGGACAAAAAAGCACAGATTTTTTTTCTTCCATTTTTGGTTTGGTTGGCTCTGTTTCTAAAGATGGCTTCCTCACCTTCATACTTGCCTGCTGCTTCTCCCCCTTTCCTCCTCCTCCTCCCCCCTTCCTTCTTCCTCTCCTCTTCCTCTCCCTCCCCGTCAGACGAGGGGCTCTCCTGGGCTGAGGCTGGCTTCACTCCATCCCATCCGCATTGCGTGTCGTGCGTGTGATGTCACATACGTGTTTGACCTCTCATATGCATGGACAGACATGTGGACTGGATGTGGGGGAGTGTCTAAGGGGGGCACGGGGGGTGGGGGGTGCAGTTCGCCCCAGCACCAAGGCTACAGTGTGCTGAAGCCATTGCAGCTGCACTGAGACGCAAACAGAAATCAGTGTGAGAGGGAGACAGAAAAACGGTCTCTCTCAGCCCCCCTCACCAAAAATTTCAAAAACGGGTTGCGTTCGGTCTGAACATGTAAATTCTAGCATTAGCTGTGCTGCCCTCCCCTCCTTCCCCTCTCTCCTCACTACGCATTTAACTCCCCTCCCTCCCTCCAAAACAACAACCTTTTCTATTATTCTTTTTAATGTCGCTCCCCCTGCCTTTGGCTAACTGCAAGTGACCTACTTGTTTTTGTTTTGGTTTTGCCAGTGTTTATTCATCTTGTTCAGTGATAAAATAGAATTATAAAGAAGCATTTTGTTCTTCTGTTAATTATTACTGGCCTTTGTTGAAAATGCAGAGCAGCCCAAAGTGCAGCATCTTATATGATCAGATGCTTTTCTACCAGCGGAGCACATAATGTAGCTACTAAGTGGGGCACTAGAACTGTAATAATTTAATACTCAAGGCCAAGACGAAAGATGCATTAAGCAACTCTACTCCAGCTTCACCACAAGCACCATAACTGCATTTTTAAGTACACAACTTACAGTTAGGGTGTGTTTTTTTTTTCACATTAGTGAAACTTGACGCAGTGTCTTTCATCATCGTTGCTGTGACAGCTGCTTAGGTTAGTTCCACATTTAATGAAGCATGAAACAATTAACATGAAATTACGGCAGCCAGAAAAGGTTACATGCTTTCAGTTGTGATACATTCAGTCACGGCATTGTCTCATCAGTTGAGGTTAATGATCAAAACTGATTAGATCATAGAGGATTGGTAATGTTTTTGATTTCATCACACGCTCCTTTTTAACAAAAAAAAAAAATGGTATAAATACAGGTGTCACCACTAGCACATGCAAATATAATTATAGCAATTAGAGAAAGAAATTCAAAATGTCAGGATACTCAAAAAATAATTGGCATCATTAGAATGTGCAAGTTACAGATCTGAAACAATTACAGCTCATTCCAAAGACGACCAGTATTTCACCATTATTTTCTCCCTTGAAATCCATGACTTCCTTGTTTTGTTCTTTTACTTTTGTCTTGCACTGTTGAAATTGCCCCATCCATCCACTCAACATCCCCCCTTGACTAGGCTTTCTACCTAGGCAGTTTGGACTGAGAAGGCATGTGATCTTGCCCTTAGCGTAGCTCTAAAACACTCTACTGTAACAGGTTCTCATGCTGTATTGTTGCTTATCCCCTCTCTCCTCTCTCTTCTCCTCTCTTTCTCTTTACATACGTAACCTCTTATGTATCTGCTATCTAAAAAGTGCCCATTAATGGTAAGTTTTCCAAGTGGGCCCTGGGTTGGGGGAAGGAGGTGGTGTTTACTCAGAAAGCAAGCCGACAGTGAGAGGTTGCTTCTGACATGGACATTACGACATTTATTGCATGACCAGTGGACATGTTAGCATTTCACCACCCTCCGTACCGTGCCACCAAGCCACCATTAGCCTAGCATGGTCAAAGTACGTACAGTGCCCCATGGCAGCATCACCCCATGCATTTTCCACCCATCTCCGCTTCCCTCCTGGGTTGGTTTTTTTCCTTCTTTTTAGGTTTGATTTTTATTTCATTTATTCGGGGAAGACGTGGCGGGGGTTGAATCCACGCTGTGTCTGTGTGATGCTTCTGACGGTGCCTGCTGCAACATGCTCACTGTGGCCCACCGCACCCCCTCACATCCTCCTCCTCCATGTTTCTGGACACCCTCCATCGTCCGCTGGCTCCCCACAGCATCTGTGCCTCATGTCTGTCACTGACTGGCTTACAGTATAAAAGAGCTGGAATGGACTCTGACTCGCAGTATGAGCTGCAGCCCAAACCAGCATACTGTACTGCCAGTGAAAAAATCAGTAAAGTTGTTGTTTTACAGCATCCTCGTGTGGTATTTTACGATCACTCTGTACTGTTTCTCACAGTTGAGGGCCACTGGTGCATTTTACTCTGACAGTAGCCATATTAAATGCTCATAGTGTAAGTGCTTTACTCAAAGAGCCTTCTATTTTAATGGCTATAGGTATAGTTGTACAGTACAGTAGGCCTATGATATTAAATATTTTCCAGCCACACACTGAGACAGATGGACCTGAACCTTCCCACCACATGACTCATCCTATTACTCAATGATGTTGTGTTGTTATGACCATCCATAACAAACAGATTACTAGCTGAGAGTTGTTTGTCAGTCTGGAGGGTGGTGACATAATGCTTAACAGTAAATGAGATAATGTGCCATCTGTTAAAGGGAACAATTGTAAGTGAGATATGAACTGGCAGGAGATTGACAACACCTAGAGAACTTATCTCGGTTTTGTATTACTCATTTATATAAACTCATAAAATACCTCTGACATTTACTGCTTCAAGCACTATGTCACCGATATGTGTCTTATAACAATCTACTAATGAGCCACTCGAGGTTAGCTCCTACGTCTCCATCCTGACCTGCCCTGGCCTGTCCCTGTGTTTGTGTCCCACAGATGAGAGCCAGAACATGGGCAGTGACACCAGCAGCCTGGTGCAGTCCCACACTCACTCTCTCAGGAAGCGGGAGCCGGTTGATGTGCCGTACCAGACGGGTCAGCTGCACCCGGCGATCCGCGTGGCAGACCTCCTCCAGCACATCACTCAGATGAAGTGTGCCGAGGGCTATGGCTTCAAGGAGGAGTACGAGGTAGGACGCAACCCAGTTGTCATGCCCCACTATAAAGGTTGCAAACACAAATAAAGCCTGGTCATGGACTTGTAACCTCTACATGGGAATCCTCGATTGGAAATGTTTATCAGTCTAATACGAGGATTCACCCGTGTTTCCTCCTCTGTATCTGTCTCTCTCTCTCTCTTTCTGTCTGTCTCTCTTTCTGTTTTGCACTGCACAGCAGAACTGTTTTGTTTCTCCCCAGATGCACTTTTTACGATAAATTGTTAATGTACCCCGTCTCAGTGTGTTTACGGTGTGATTCGTTTTGTTGTTCATCTGTTCCGTGTTGTTTGCAGCGACTGTGTATATTTGCGTGTGTGTATATGTGTGTGTGTTTGTGTCAGTGCTGTTGTCTCAGGTCCGGTTGGAGACTCAGCTATAGACCAACGTGAAATGCAAAAAAAAAAAAAAAAAAAATCCCCCCCTTCCAAAAGGTGTGAGGAACAGTTAGCTACGTGTTAGCCCATGTCCTCTCCTTTATCCAAATCAGGTCCGATTGGGCGATGGCAGCCTGCAGCTCTCTTAAGACTGTTGTCACACAACAGCATCTGTAATCTGACACCATGACTGTCGCTAACACCAAAACAAAAGATTTTTCCCCAGAAGAGCATCACTCTCATTTCCTCTCATTTGTGCTGGAGGCTGGCAGGGCTTGGCGGCACTCCAGGTTCCTTGCCGTCCCTCAGCACCACACCAGGCAGCCTCATCTCACCCTGATGCCAGGTTGTAAGACACTGGCTTCAAGCTATACTTTTTTAAATCCTTCTTTTTAAATGTCTGATCTGTATCACTTCAGTCTTTCTATCTCCCATCAGACTGGCCCTTTTCATTGATAATATTACCACTTTTTTGTACTTAGATCTTCCGTCTTTCTTTATCATCTTTCCTCGCCCTCGTCCTCTCTTTTTTTAAAACTTGCATCAGATATCCTTTTCCTCTTATGTGCTCTGCTCCTTCTTGCTTCATGTCTTTTTCTTTAACTTACTTATCTAGACCTCCCGCATTCCTACCTTTCTTTCCTTTCCCGCTCTTCATCTCCCTCCCTGCTTAGCTGTGCTGTGTGTGGGCCAGATTTATCAGTAATTAACTCCCCACTTCCCCTTCATGACTGCAGAATTAAATAATGCAGTCTCCCATTGCTACCTGCAGCATCAGATCATTGAAGGGCTGGAGCGCTTTGGGCTGCCCTCTGGGCCTAATCCATTATGGATAAAGGTGTTTTGGGTTCACGCGGCCAGCGTCGCACAAATGCATAACAGTCAATCAGGAGGAAGCAACGCCACAACGAACGATTGGCCCCGGCCCCCCTTACCCTGCTGTCACCTGGCTGTCCACAGACTATTGGAAAAAAAAGGGCCTGTGGGATGCTTAAAGTGTGTAACGGAGCTCATTCTCTCCTGGCTAGAGCAATTCATTTGTATGTTGTGTTCCGCTGCTGTCTTCTCTACATCAATCTGTCTTAAGGTTAATGCCCTTTTTAACCTTTTATTTTTGATGATAAGATTGGAGCCTAGTGCACCTCTAAACCTGTTGACTTACACTGTACTATATCTCTCTCTGACCCATGCTTCTTGTTATTCTGTACGTTAACTTTGGATCAGATAAACGAGGTAAGCCAATACTTTTGGTTATTTGTGAGTTTTCTTTAGACTTGTAGATGATATCACGAACCTGACAGATTGATGGTGCTTGTTGACTGTTTTTAAGGTCCTGTGGGATTAAAAACATCTCACATATATGATCGAATCTGAAAAGGGCATTTACCAACAGAAGCTATGCAAAGTTACCAAACTATCTGACAGTTAACAGATGATGAAATGTGTGAAACAGTGACATTTTTCTTTTTAGCTTTTGTCATGTCAGGTCTTGAGAATGTCACTATGAAATGTTTTCCCTTAATCAGAACCTGTGAGATCCATAAATGCTCCATGACTCAATTCAGATGTTGCTTTACAAAGCTTTTCAAAAGCATACGTACTACTAATGTAACCATATTCATTTAAAAAATAATATAATGTAAGAACTGAAGGATTTGGAAGATAATAATGACTAAAACCAGATTTTTCTGACACTATACTAAAGTTGTTAACTACAGATTGAGGTGTGGGTCAACAAATGTTTTGTGTGTTTCATTAGCACATCAACATGCCAGCAAAGTATTTATTTTATTTACCATTTGGACTACCAAATAAATTATATGATTGGTAAATGGATAAGAACATTCACATTTTGCAAACTCATGGTGAAGACTTTGCAAAAGCTTTATAAAGCCACATTTGAGGTAAACTAAAAGTATTTTGCATGTCTAAATTCTTTTGCACGTTGACACACAGTTTGATTGAGCAAACAGGAAGCAGAAAACAACTCCCAAAGTGCATCAAAAAATGTTATGCTGTCATTGTATTTCACTTGCTTTCAGCTTGTTTTATGTGAGGGGGAATGTGTTGCATCCAACCTACTGTGAGAATCCTGAAACTCTTTAAGCTCCAACCACAAATGAACACTAGTCAGTTTGAATGAGTCTCCTTTTCTCACACAGTAAATGATTAATTAATTTAGAAGCAATTCACCAAAGAATTCTGCTTCTTTGTGTTACCATCCTTTGTGTTTTAGTTATTTATTTATTTTTACTTTTCCATGGTGTGTATGTCAAGTGCTCTGTTGTCACCTTCTGTAGGTTTTCCCATAGCGACTGTATGCGGAGAAATAAGTGTGCTTCACACTTACAATAAGTGGTCACAGACAAAGAAAACAGCCATGCAGAGAATCTGTGCTGGGACTGGAGCACAGCAGGTAGCCTGTAATTAAAAACATACGAAGTTGGATCCTTGCCAATGGGAATAATTTGAGGATGGTGAAAGACTACCTGCAGATGCACTGAAGTAAAATACATCACAGACCTTTGCTAGAAAAATAGATTTTACATGTGGAGCCATCCGTTGTTTTTCTGTCACTGTCTGGTGAATTTCAGGTGGCCAATTATTCCCAGTGTGGGTGTATAGCCTTTAAATTTAAAACCTTCATATAATTTCTGTCTCTTTGGACGCAAACTACTTCATCACCATAATTAATTTTTTTTTCCGAATTTAGGATTCAAACAGCTGGAGGAATGAGACTATAGCATCTGAGACAGGCAGGGTCACAGGGTTTTTGAAAGAACTATTATAAAGTTGCCAGGTAACGCCTTTCAGCTTGAAGATGATTTGTCTTCGGATGCTTAATATCAGACCTGTATCCTTCAGAGTGACAGAAAGAACGACATTGGCCTGTGCATTTACTCAAGACATACTGCCACAGGAGGAGAGGCTTCTATAATCTATCTCTGAGACATGCTTCCATCTTCACTGGAATGGGATGGGACATATTTTTAACATATTAAAGCTGTTTCTCAGTGCAATCACTAATCCTTAGGACTTAATACAGGAATATGTCCTTGTGTGGTGTCTGAAAGGCCTTTATTTGTCAGACAAATGGCCTGCTGCCTGCCATAGCGCTGAGATGAATGAAACCATCAAGTCCTAGAACAGTGATGATTAAAGACGTCCTGTGTCCTGCTCTCTCAGCTTGGCCAGCCACACTAAAAGAACTCTCCAAACAATCTATTTAACCTTCGATAAATGCTCTCAGATCTTTATTTGCAAATGGTCTGCATTCTAATGTATTAGCTGACTTTTCAAATTTGCATTAGCTGACTATCAAAAAGCCAGAACAATGACATGTTTTTGTCCAGACTAGTCTGCTTGGAGCCATCCCCACCCGCCCCTACTGAACAGCGGTGGGCTGGCAGTGGAGATGTATTTTCATAATTTGGCTTAATTGTGCCTTGTGTGCCATCAGAATGGAAATCTCCCCAGCGAGAGATGATAAATATTTCATGAGGGTAATCTGAGCGGAGCAGTTTTGATCTGGAGACGATGAGCTGGCTTTATTTTTTCCCCACGACGAGCTGATTGAGTCCTTCAGATGAGGCAGACAGGCAGCCGCTGTGGTGGCTCCGCCCGGCAGAGCGGCACAGGGGGAGAGGTTTGAGCATGACTCCCGCTGCCTCTGCCCTAATGGCACTCGCTGTTTGACACAGCTTCCCAGGATCCACCATCCTCCCCGTGTTTCATGTCTAATAATGTGAATATATCTCTCTGTGTCTTCCTTTCTGTTGCAATGTTCCCTTCCTCATTTTTTTTTTTTTTTTATAGAGCTGAAAGCGGAAGACTGTGTTCTTTAGCCTGGTTATCATTTACAGTGCTCACACATGACACCATATTTCATCTCCCACTCTCTGTTCTCTGTTTTCTCTCTTTTCAGAGCTTTTTTGAAGGACAGTCAGCGCCATGGGACTCTGCCAAGAAGGATGAGAACCGCATGAAGAACCGATATGGGAATATTATTGCATGTGTGTACAAAGCACCTCCTCAGCGCTCATGAATGTTTGTGTGGCGTTCTCATTCTACTAGCTGATTTATTGGCCAGTCTTGTGACTCTGGATAACTATAAGCTGCTCAAACAGAGTTTTATTATCAGCCAACGAGAGCAGCTTTGACCTTTCCAATCTACTTTTATATTCATCCTCCTGCAGTGTCTTTTCAGTTATGAGAAATAAGCCATGCAGCATATGGCACACATGGAGCCTCAGCAGTGTTTACAAAAATGTACAATTTGATTTCACAATTAATTCATATTACTTATCCAAGAGCTGAGCTGTGGTGCATATTTGCCAGTTAATGCTGATCAGAAAAATTATTTCAACCCTCCTTCAACCTTGAAAGTCAACTTTTTCGTTATTCTCTCATTATTTATTGACTTTGAGGGTCGGGCCTATATTATGTAACTTCAGAATATAGACAGATATTATGATGATATTAAACGGGATCTGAATATGGATATGGGCTTGAGCATTTAGGTCTGCATGGCTCTTAATTCACAAATTTGTCTGACCATCAGTTTATGTCTATATTCAAAGTAAATGTTTTGTGGTTTATTATAATGCGTTTGCATTATGCTCACATACTGACTACTAACCGTTAATTTAAAGTTTATACTGTCTTCCATTAAGCAAGCTTTTAAGGTCAATAACTTCCAAAAATATGATTTTAATTATAACTTTTTGGTCTTAATTTCCTTTGGTCCAAATCATCAAACCGACAGCAGCATCACTGTGTTTATCATGCACGCTCAGTCACATGACAGCGGCCGTTCATCAGCCATGTTGCATTGCTACAGCTCAGCTCTCAGTTGTGCCACATTGTAATGCCAGTCTGGTCATTCTTCCAGTCGTCCATCACCACTTTCTCTCTTTGTTCCTGTGTTTTACTGTCTGCCTCTCTGTCCCTCTGCCGCTTTTCTTCTGCTGATGCCCTCGTTAATATGATTAATTCAATGCTGATTTCTTCCTCTCTGCCTCTCTTCCAGATGATCACTCCCGTGTCAGGCTGCAGGCCCTGGAGGGGGAACAAAGCTCCGATTACATTAATGCAAATTACGTTGATGTAAGTACACACACCAGCCAGAGCCACCGATGCAAAGGTCACTGCGCTTCCTCTCGGGGAGAGAGAGGGCGCTGGTGCCGCCGTCACAGGGAGCCTTAGGGGCAAAGCATCCCCTGCTGCCTGCCCATCACATGCACACACACACACACACACAGAAACACTCTCATACACATTGCCTTTATATTTAACTTTAGAGGGTTGCTGTTTCACTCTATTCATTGGATATATTAAGAGGAATAAAGATCAGAGGCTGACAGGGCTGTGTGAGAGAAAAGGCAAACCAGCACACAGGGGAAACTGAGGTTATAGTTCTGGATTTTGCTTTGAAAAAAGCAGCATGAGCACATTTTGAGAACCAAAAATGAGAAGTAAAAGGGGAGTTTCATGGATGATTAATTGGTGAAGTTATAACGATGGATAAAACTGAAACAGGAGTACAAGGCATACAAAGAGAGCACAATATGTTGCCTTGAACATCACAGTTAGAAACAAAGCAAATAAAGAACTAGATCAAGTCAAAAGCATTAATATGGCTGATATAACTGTTCTGTTGCTTTATTGCACCATTAATTTTTGACAAATTTTATCTTATCAAGAAAGATTCAGCTCCTCACACCTAAAACAAAAAAAAAAATAGCTATATAAACTAATTTTGCGTTACAATATGAGATTGCTCTGACCTTACACCTCTGTGATTAATGTTTGGTTAACTTTAGGCCTAAATCTACTTGGCCAAGGAACAGTTGTGGTCATGGTTAAAAGAAACCAGCAGTAACTCCTGTTTGTAAATGCAAACTGTGATCTCTGGTATCAGACATTTGTGCACCCAACCATCCACATTTATCTCCTTCCTAAGATGTTTTGCTGAACAATAATAAAGTCATATTACTGCCACCTTTTCTTCTGCGGGGGGGGGGTCAGTCATTGTTCATATGATCTTAAGAGGTTTCTGGTAAGAAAAATGTAAACATAGGTCATTTTGAGCATTTGAAGAAAGAACCAATGTCGCCACTTTTCAGTCTGGAAAGATTGCAGAGCTGTGTCAGCGTCACCCTGCTTCATCTACAACAGGCAGCTGCCTCCTGCTCTACTGGAAAACCTCTTCAATAGAATAGTGAATCAAACTAGATGCAGCAGTTATCGACTGTACAGAGGTTTAGTTATACTTCTTACCACAGGAGAGTACTTGCAGTACAGCTTTTACATGCTCTTAAGTGACTAAGCATATCTTTACAGTAAGTAAAAGTCATTAAAAAGTGGCGTGAGACATGCCTGCCGTTGAAAACAGATCTAACTCACTTAGCTCAGACAATATAGAACCTCCTGATCTGACCTGATTTGCTGTTAATAGCAGTGTTAGTAGCAGGATGTGACCAATCACAGCAGCTCATCGGCCTCTTTGAGCAGATGCTTCCACTCCATGTGTAATGGGCTGGTGATGTACCTGACTCCCTAAGTGGTTTTCTGCACAGGAGAGAGCTCTCTCTCTCTCCCTCTTTCTCTCCGTCTCCCATCTTCTCTTCCCCCGCCCCTCTAATGTGGTAATTTGTAATCTCTTGTTACGCCTTCAAACATAAATTCATAATGGAAGGTGTGCTACAGCAAATGCAGGGGGCTTAAATTATTTACCTTTCCTACTATTCAGTTTATGGTCCATTATGCTGCGAAAAGGGATGCTGCAGAGAAGTCTCTCACAATAGAGAGGGCCCCATTATAAGATAAGAATATACGCATATTAAAGAGGGCCCTGATTGAAAAGGATTTCCACTGCTCTGCCAGCTTCACTGGAAAAGTACTTAGTAGAAATGCAGGCAGATGGGTAATGATGTTTTTGCTCTTCAGAAAGCTTTTTAACCCATCTAAAAGCTTGTCCTGCCCAATAAACTCTCATGTGTAGAACATTTTCCCACAGTGTTTGTTATTGTACTCTATTATACTGCCGATTATTTCGAGTCATGTACGAGTAAGCAGAGCCAGTCGGGTATGCTTCTGTTCTCCACAGCTGATTGCATATTTTCATAAGCGTTTAGGAGGCAAGGAAACATAGTGTAATGGCCTGTTGTCTGCAGAAATCTGTTTGTGCGCACATGGGGCACAAAAAGGTTTGCCAGCGTTGCATGCTATATGCTGAAGTAATAAAATTCTCTCAGGTGCCCCCCAACCCTGTCTCAGAAATGTTTGCGTTCATTTACAACTAATTTGCATCAGCAGATGGTTAAACATTGTAAAAGTCCACACAGACTTGAGGCATAAGCAGGAATGTGTTGACTTTTTCAATATTTAACCAAAAGCATGATCTTTTCTTATAGCCTAAAACTAACAACACATTGGACGCAAATAACCAAGACCTCTGCCAACCCATTGCTTATGGTTATTTGAGTCAACATAATTTTATTGAGGAATATGCACACAGCCCTCTTCAACAGTGGTTTTTAGCCTTACTGGTTTTAGATGTGCCACTATTCAAGGTACAGACAGACAAATTAGCCAATGAAGCAGGACCCACATTGAGGCCCTCATAATTTCAGTTGATTACTCCCTTTGCCCTGTTAGTAATCTGGCCTCTGTGGCCTTTATGTAGTGCAGCATTAGGATACTTTCTAGATTGGAAAAGAAACATGGCAGTGAAAATGATAAAGGCAGCACTTACTCTTTTATTTTCTTCTAAATGTATGTGGTAAAGCAAATAAGTAGTACATAAATGCATTTTCCAGGTGATAGGGTTGGCACCCCAGATCTGCAAAAATGGGCTGTCTAATGATATTCAGAATGAAAATACAAATTCATGCCCACAAGCAAAAACACACTTATGCTGCATATTTTAGACATTCAACATCCCACTGTTACTGGAAAGAATTAATGTAAATGATCATTGTAATAAGCAATGCAGTAAAATACAAAGAGCAGAACACATATTTAATTCCTCTTTAGTAATTTACACATCCCTGAAAACAAAGCCTGTTCAATTAATAATTTCAACATTGAAGTTTCTGCATTTATCTCTGTGTGATGAAGAAACACTCATGCACCTCATGTAACATGCTTATAAAAAGCTGCAAGTCCATTTATAGTAAGCTCTACTCACCTGACAGTCACTGTCAGGGCCCTTCCTTTCTTTCTGTCTCTCCCCCTCTAATCCAACGCCGTACTGGGCCTCCACTTTACTTGACAGAACACACATGAAAGCACAAACAAATCTCCTCCTCAGTCCAGAGATAAAGAAGTCATTAAAAATGGAGGACAGCTGAATAGCTGAAGGAGCCCTGTGGATGAGAAAGAGTGTGAGGAAAATATCCTTTGTGTCTTTCTCCCTTCATTGGAGGAGCGTTAATCACAGTCCAAGTTAAATTGAATATGAGTGAGATAAGCAGAGCAGCAGGGGTGGGTGGGTGGTGGGGAGGGGGGCAATCAAGAGGAGGCAGGGCTGAGGAAGAGCCTTTAAGTCCTAATGTTTTGTTTCCTGCCTCATATCTCCGGAGAGAAGACAAGGAATTGGACAAATAAAAACTTGAAGGGATTAGAGTAATCCGTGAGACTAGGGGCCTGTTGTGAAGATCAGTTGTATCTTGGGGATTATCAACACTTTGGCTGCTTACTCCAGAGGTGTGCTGCATATAGAGTGTGTGATGGAAAGTGTTTATGCATCTGGTATCCAGCAGCATCCATCATGAGCTTTTAGGCATGCATTTTCTTCACTCAGTCAGATGTTGAAACAAAGAACTGAATGGGTGTACAGTAGCAGGCAAACAGCTGACAGCCTGACTATGCACAGTGTTCCTTGAGCAGTACACAAATGTCTCAAACAATTCCTCCTACAGTAAGGTGGAGCAGCAGTGCTCTAAGAGTTCATTTTGGCCGTGGAAGCGGCAGGGGGGCATCTGTAACAGCATACAGTTTAAATCAGTTCTGTTCAGTTATGTAAAGGGCTTTGTAAGTTTGTGTTGTAGAGATAAACTTGTTTGCATGCGGGGGTTAATTTTCATTGTCAGAAAACAGATGAAATATCAAAGTCAATATGTGTTTTCTGAGAGAAGTGACCTCATGACACCTGGTCTTTCACAAGTAGGAGGAAAGTGGAGTGACTCTCATACTCTCCCACCTTTTTTCTGTTTTCAGGGCTACCACAGGCCAAATCATTACATTGCAACTCAAGGTAAGAATAAAACTTTCTAAAAATTGCAAGACACTGCGGGTTGGAATGTGTGGGCGGTGAGAATTTAAGGCTGTGTGTCTGTTTGGGGGGGATGGATGTGTGCAGGTGTTCACGAATATCTCTCTGAACATCCCCATCGTTGTTTACATACGCTCCTGCAAACTACTCTTTGATGCTCAGTCAAGTGTGTGTTCGGGGAATCTGTTGCCACTCAGCAGACACACATACACACACACACCGACACACATTTACGCACCTCTGAGCAAGCAGAGCAGCACGCTCTCTCTCTCTCTCTCTCTCTCTCTCTCTCTCTCTGTCTCTCTCTCTCTCTCTCTCTCTCTCTCTCTCTCTCTCTC
>JBBMJY010000006.1:17772064-17841047 GCA_037833715.1 Toxotes lorentzi
TGTGTGTGTGTGTGTGTGTGTGTGTGTGTGTGTGTGTGTGTGTGTGTGTGTGTGTGTGTGTGTGTGTGAGGGGGGGGAACATCTGTATTCTCTGGGAGAGCAGGCCCTTTTATAATTCATCATCAGCTCCAGCAGACTGACAGGAAGGAAGGCTCAGTCTGCTGACACTGAGGCAAAGAGCAGCCAGAGATGATAGGAACGCCAGACACAGACCTGTCTCTCTCAGTCAGACAAACTGCATACTGTAGCACCTGAAAAGAGCACCTGGGCATTGGCACAGTTGCTGAAAATGAGGAAGTAGTCTGTTCTCTTCCCCCAGTAAAGTTTTTCAGCGAGTGACACTTCCACTCAAGTCCACTGGGACCAGCGGTAGCTCAGAAAATGATGAGACCGGCAATAGTGCTGGATAAGCTAAAAAATCTTTGTCATAAATTGGTTGTGGGGGTGGTTGAGGGTGTGCTTAATATGGCAGACGTGTGGGATAACGTTGTCCCTGTTCTCTTACGCCATAAACTACAATGACACTCATTAGGTTGGGCTTTATTGACGAGTCCCTTTGCTCTGTCAAGGTGACAATGGCAGGTAGAACAGCTGTCACTCCATAAAAGCCTCATCACCCAAGCTCTGCTCGTCATTATGTAGGTCATTTCCTCATCCACGACTTCTTTGCTGTGGCAATACAACAACTGACTCTCAGTAATTTACCAATGCCAACAGCAGCTCACCTACTTAGCAGATTGAGTGCGTGCATGCGGTGCAGCCCTCTCAGTTAGCTGCTTTGCCTCTGTCCATTTTTATGTCCTGCAGATTGTTTGAACACTGATCAGACATGAGCTTCTTCCTAGTGGAGACGGTGAATTACACTGAAGCCGGGCTACAGACAGCTCTGATAAGTCTATGCATCCTCCTGGTGATGTGGAAAATATTAATGATGCAGGAAAGGGTTCAATTTCATCAAGCTTTCCCCTCCAGTCCTCTCTGCTGTTCCCTCTGCTCCCTCACAAGCAGCAAATGTCACCAGCAGCGCAAAAGTTTTATTATTTACAGGTTAACATCTCAACCCCCCGGGGAAGGGGGGGCTGAGGGGCTGAGGGGCTGAGGGGTGGAGGGGGGGCAGATAGAAAGAGAGAGGGAGCAAATCAATGATAAGTGAGTGCACATTATGCCAAAGTCTGCTGCATGTAATATTAATGGGCAGGAGGGGAACATAGCCCCTGTTTGTCTGTGAGTGTGTATGCACACACGTTCATCAGGAGTTTTGCGGCATACCTGGCTGGGGGATTTCTACAGCTGTCACACTCCTTGCTGCTTAAGGAGGAACAGGCCTGCTCCCAAAACACAGCGTCGCTGCAGCAGCATTAGCTCTCTTGACAGCTGGAAGTGAAGCGCCTACCGGTGTTCTTCCTCTGTGAAGTGCCTCCTCCAAACTTCTCCAACTAGGCTGCACGCACGCTGTACTAGGAGCACTGTTCTCACCTTGTAGCTCCTCAAGTGAGCTCTGTAACCTGTGGCTTAAGTCTTTGCCTCTGTAAGCAGTCACTCTGCAAGGCAGTATTTGAATCCGTTTTTTATATCTGTATGTATGGATTTGTGATTCAGCTTCTCTTTGTAAGTATCTTGAACTTGATATTTTCTGTTTTGCTTCCCTAAAGAAAAAAAATACAGAAATATTGACATATCATATTGGTGTTTATTTTGGGTGCATAAATTAGTCTTGAACAAAAATCAACATGAAGGTGGATTTTGACTAATCTGTAGTTTAAATGATCACCATTGCCTCCTTAAACATCCTAGATGAGCATGAGCATTTTCTAGTGGCACCCATATCGTCAGGATAACATTGTTTATCAGTGCTTTTCATTTAAAAACTTATTCATATAAGCTGAAAGTACTTGGATGAGATTAGGAAAGGATCGTGATCACAGTTAAAAGAAATCAATCTCTCATGTCTCAGTCTCACTCTTTGTCCACCCAACCATTCGCCCTTATGTCTACAATAAGAGGTTTTGTGGTACTATCATAGTACTTCCTGACAGGCAATAATCATTATTAACATGACATGACACAAGAGGTCACTTGTCAGGAAAGGTCGTTTCAAGAATTTAAACAAACAACCAATGCTTCAATGTTTTTCAGCATGATTTCACACTTTCTCACAATTTTTTCTTTTTTACTACTCATTCACTTCAGCAATCAGTGTCAGCATGGGACACAAAAACTTTTGGATCCATGGAGACATGAATTCTGCGTAAAAGTTAATTCCAAACTGATTTAAAATTGTACTGTTTTTAAGTGTAATTAAAAAAAAAAAAACAATGAGCCTGAGAAGTGTCCAACTTATTTCTCTAGAGGCTCTCCGCCACTTCAACATGAAAGCGATCAAATTGTTTGTATTAGAGATCCCTTTGTTCTCAGACACCTATTCATCAAGAGCCATGCTCACTTCCTTTTGAGTGTCATCCAGTTCATTGCTGCCCAGCACCTCTTCTTCACCTATCCTTCATCTCTGCATGCATATGGAAACATAAATTGGCTGGCTGAAGCTTGGCAGGAGTCTCCTATTGGATGCTTTACCATATAATGCCAAGTGTTATTGTGTTACTGAAGTCCTACACACCAGCTGTCCTGCTTCTCAGTCTCCCTTTCCCAAACTTCTCAGCAGTGTGTATCCTCCCCCAGGGACAAGTGTAGGAGGTAGATGAGTGGGTGGTTCAATCAGGTTGGGTAGTTATTGGAGAGAATGGAAGTGACTGGAATTGGAGATTGAGGTCCTACAGTTAAAATCAAGACGAGCCACATGCAAAGCAGAGGAAGTGAGGGAATACAAATGGAAGATATTGAGGATCTTTGTTCCAAATTTCTAGATATGCAATTGGGATGGAAAGAAGTCAGCAGAAGTTCATTTCTTTTCTTTTTTTTTTAAATGCAACTATTATTCTTTGCAAAATGTTCTTGTTTTCTAAAGAGAGACACACGAATAGGCTGCCAGCAGAAATACGATTGTAGAAATGATGGTTCATTTTGAATCTTAAATTCAGCCAAAAGTCTCTTAGATTTCATTACAGAGTTTATGAAAAATAGAAGGGATTTAAACTGTGTCACATGAGGCTGTAGTTGAGTACAATTTGAGGCTATACAGTCAAGAACTGTTTATGCACCACACAAAGCAGATCAAACATGGCTTGATCAATCAAGTGAATTAAATGTTCATGACACTTTGCTGATGCCCTGAAGGAAATTAGGTTGTTGCAGAAGACAGAAGCCAATAAGGAGCACAAACAGTACAATAACAGCAAGGGATGCAAATGGTGTGTGCTTCTCCTATAAGTTATTAAACAAATGCATTCATTTTAAATTCAATAAAACCTTTTATCCATTTGATAGTGATAGTCGAACAGAAAATAAAGGGAAATAGAGAAGAGGAGGAGGACAAACAGCAAAGGTCACCAAAGGTCACCAGCTGTGGATGTTGAGGTTTCTTTTTTTTTTGTTAAATAAAAGACAAAATGTGTTTCCTCCAGCAGCAAACAGTCCTGCCATGAGCATACTGTTACAGTAATCAGTGTCAGGTTATAATGTCTGTGCTGTACACCTGCATGACCATGATTGGACGTTACCAGCCATGCAGCTGAATGAGCCAATGTGTCAAACAGCTTATGTCAGCCATCTAATACAAGATCTACTTAAGTGCTTAAGTTCCCAAACCAATATAATATATTTTGAAAATTAACTACAGTCTATGTGTTTATACAGAATTAAAATTACTCAGATTGGACACAGCTCTCAAAACATGCTTCTTTTAAATTTGATATCTTTTGTTATAGTATTCTTTTCTAAACAAGGTTTCAAGGCAAGTCATCCCAAATTGTTCTTTAGCAAGATGATGAGCCCCATATTGTTCCTGATGACCATGCCATTGGCCTGTATGGCTGCTGTCGCAGTCAGTGTTTGAATGAATGAAAGCATTGTGTAGCACTCAGCCCTGCACAAGTAGTAAGGATTCACTAATATTCACAGCAAGTTTTATTTACAATGGAGGCTTTTGTGGTGAAGGAGCATAACAAATACGGATCCCCACATGCCTGGTTCAGTATTAGCTGGGGAAGTTTGTTCCATGTCCTTCCCACTCTCTCTCTCTCCCTTTGTTTCCTGCCACCTCACAACTGTCCACTATTGGGAAAAAAAATTTACTGCAAATATGGAAATCTTTGAGTGAGTGACACATGTGACTAAATGATGTAAAGAGCAGTTAATCAGTAAAATGACTATTTTGACGTGACGTGTTTTTTAACAGGTCTCGGGGGCCTAAAGGTTTACTTCATACATAAATGACAAGGAAGAAAAAACACTGTGCCATGTTGTGTCTTAGCCTGTGTGTCTGTGTGTCTGCATAATTTGTCATGTCTCCAGGTAATCTGGGCCAACGCAGGAGAAAGCACAACTGCCGAGATTTGCATTTACTAATTAATTTGTCAGAAGTAATTTTATTTCGACTTGGTGCTTGATTAAAACTAATATTAATGATTAGTTAATTAACCAGAATAATAATTAAATTCCTATCAATCCACAATTATTGCTCAGTGAAGTTTTAAATATTGGAGGCATTAAATGGCTCTCCGCTCATTTATTTCAATGTTCACCAGACATGTTTGGGTCTGGTTCGGTGAAAAGGTTGGTGTGGAACAGATGAGGTGTAGTGGTAATAACTTTGAGCTTTGCCACACACGTGTGCACGCACACGCACACTCACACACACACACAGGCACAGGCTTTAGCCTCATCTTCAAATTTGTGATTAATTTGACTCATGTTTTCATCTGCATTTAAGCTTTCTGCTGTAGACTAAGCACTTTGCAATGAATCTGTAGTAGAAAGCACTATAAATAAAAATGACTTGGCATGTTTTTCAGTGCTCGATCCGAGGGATGAAAATGGAGGGGCAATGCTCTATAAACTGCATTGTTGCTGTAGGACAGCAATACCTCCAAATCCCCTGTGTTTATGTTGTGTGTGAGTTGATCTAACTGCCAGTCTGCCTCTGAAAACAGGGGAAGAAGCTTTATTTGCATGACATTATGAAAACATGTTTCCACAGTGTGTACATTGACAGAGTAAAGCAGATTAAGAAAAATGTGCACTGAATCAGAGTTACTTATAAAACATCTTAGATAAATATAGTGAGAGATATGATCAGAAATAATCCAGGTACAGTGCAGTGCATGGTGGAGTATACAACTAAACCTGTAAATATTTTGTCAGAGTTTTCAGAGTTGTCCAACAGTCCAAAAATGTAATGAATCCTTAAAACTTTATGTCCAAAGTCTTTACAAGGGTCTAATGACCAAAAAGGTCTTTTGGTTTTAATTTATGTGGTCCACCCTCAAGAGACGGGTAGGTGTTATATGGAAAAGGAAGGCATGTCTGAATTTATGACAAGCAGTTATATATTCTCCTGACAGTTCTGCCTGATGAACAGTTTCATCAAGAGAAGTTTGAAAATGCTCTTTTCTGTAAATGTGGGAAATATTTTTATTAATTTCCATTCTCTCTCCCTGTCTCTCAAAGGCCCCATGCAGGAGACGGTCTTTGACTTCTGGAGGATGGTCTGGCAGGAGAACACGGCAGCTATCGTCATGGTGACCAACTTGGTGGAAGTGGGCAGGGTGGGTATTAAATGCATGTTCTCTATAACAGCAGATCTCCAATAAGATCGCCTGGCCCCCAGTCGACTGACAGTCTGATTGTATCTCAAGGCAAACGCAGTCATCTTTTTATGGTGTGTGTGTCTTTGAACATCAGTGCCCAGATGTTTCTGTGTGTGTGTGTGTGTGTGTGTGTGTGTGTGTGTGTGTGCATGCGTGCGTGCGTGCTGGCTTAGTGAGGCATAGGTCTCGCGTGCCGCCAGCTCTTTTTCCATCTATCTTATCAGAGAGAAGTGAGAAGAAACTGATTGATGGCCTTCATTACCAGAGAGGCATCCAGGCGACTGACTACTGTTTCATCTGAGTGGCTCTATAACAGGAGATTATACTCTGCTGTAGCCATCAGCTCCTACCAGGCTCCTCCAACCAGAAACAACTCTTAATGTTGTCCTCATTGGACAAAAGGGGACTGTTATTGAGTGGTGTGGACGGTTCATAATGTTCAAAGTAATGGTAGAGCCTTGACTTTTTTTTTTTTTTTGCTCGCTGCAGCATGTGGCCTAACTCTGGGTGAAAAAAAATGCTCCAGCCCTACTTCAGTCCTAATTTGTTCCACTTAACTCACACTGTAGTTCCTCCTGGTTAGGTTATAATCAAGAGAAAATGAAAGTCTTAACATACAGTGTAATGCTTTGACTGCCAGGGGATTTTCTCTAAGAATTTTAAACACATTCACACTGAAAGGCCCTTAAACACAGGCACACCTTGATTTCGCTGATGTGCATTTTTGGTGGGGCTTAAATGTAGCAGAGCTGATAATGATTCATGGGCCCATCTCTAGGTACCTCATTAGTCCGTTCCTCTACAGTAGCTGAGCCCAGCCCATCCCGCCCCACACCTTCTCCACACCTGCTAAGCTGCAGTGCCGTCCTCGGCGGGCCCTGGCCCCCAAACCGTCTGTTATATGATCCTTGTCCAATGGCGGGCGGTAGGCACAGTTGGTCACAGTGGTGGTGGCTCCACAGAGGGCCCCATAAAATCACTCCGCCATGTCACAGTGGGCCATCTGCTCGGCACAGTTGCTGATGAACTCTGGGAAATCCTGGCACACACACAAACACGCACTCACAGACTCTGTCCTGCTGGTTTCACACACAGGGGCGGCGCTCGGCACACTTTGATGTATGAGAGATTTGGTTTGGAAGGTAGTGTGCTGATGTGTGTGATGAGATGAAGCTACATGTGCTTCTTTTCCATACACTTTATCCATATAAGCAAATGAGTTCAAGAGCTGTGTACACACAGTCACATACTCATGAGTGTGCCCGCGCAAAAGAACATCTGTGTATACGCGGGCATAATTTAGCCCAAAAGCTAATTCTCCCCAAACCAGGCGCCTTATTCAGAGTGATCTAATAAGGTAATGGCTTCTGCCTAATTCAATCCGGCTGGAAGCGAACGATGGATTTGTGATTGTCATCGGGGATTAGTCATCAGGGGTGTCAGAGAGAGGGACCTGAAAGTCCCCCTCTGTTTGTGTCCCTCCACAAACCAAAATCTTATTTCATTCCTAATCAGCGCATAGACTCCAGAAATGAAAATTGAATCTAGTTGTGGCTGATGTCGCATTTATCCCTCATCAAAAATTATCATTCTCTGATATACCTCCATGATCTCAGTCTCTATTACCAGCCTTGCTGCCTCAGTATCAACAGTTTAATTGAACAGGGGGGAAAAAGGGAGGAGTGGGGTAATTTTGCACTATTATGATACCTAATACAAGTAATATTTTCAGTGGGGTGTTTCAGATTTCTGTTGGGAAATCTGTTTTAAACAGCTGAGGGTTTATTATTTCATATCATTATTGGATTGTCATTATATCTCCCTCATCCAATTGTAGTACACTATTTTTTTATGTTTTGTCCTATTTCTCTGCACTGGTAGTCAAAATTTTAAGGTGGAGAAATCTTAGGCCCCCTCTGTGCCTGTTCTGCTTTGTTCCAGGTTTCTTTACAGTCTACCTTTACACTCATTTTCACATTATCGATGTGAGAATGAAAAAGCAATAATGTGAGAATGAGCTCTCCATCGATACATAAGATTCCCATTTACAGCAGATCCTTGACCGGGGGCCGAAACTAATACGAAGCGAATCTCATTTTGACTTGAAAGAAGTGCTTCAGAAACTGAAATATCAGGTGGCAAATGGGAGGTAACATTAAGTGACAATTATCTTTATTGGAAAAAATGATGGCCTGGCAACTTGCAGACATTCAAATCATTTGTACGAGTGTGTGCAGCGCAGGAAAGTATTGTAAATGTAAATGCATTGCAGTTAGCATATAGTATGTGTTTATGTGGTTACAAGACACTTGCTTTTTTTCTCCCTCTCAGGTGAAGTGCTGTAAATACTGGCCTGATGACACTGAGATCTACAGAGACATCAAGGTGACGCTGATAGAGACTGAGCTGTTGTCGGAGTACGTCATCAGGACATTTGCTGTAGAGAAGGTACATTTTAAACCTTTTGACTTTTTCACAATCAGCCTGCTGCGCTCTCACAGCTCAGTATAAGACCTCGACTTTTGGCCATTCAGAAAGCTCCTCTGGAGAAGTTAACCAGCCACATCTAGCACTGTCCTCTACAACATGTTGGAGAGTTACTGGTTTTCTCTACTTTTTATATAAGAAACACGTATTTACATTTTAAGCCAATATCAGTTGGATTTGAATAGTATTGGTATTTGTATTGCAATGCATGCAGTCCCCACCCCCACAGATCAGATGAATGGGCTAAAAGCAACACATAGATTGCACCAGTTTTCACTGGGATTGTAAACTTAGGCTCCCAGAATTGAATGAAGTATAATGATAGGAAAGGTAAGTAATTCTAAGAGGATATAAACAGAACAGTATAATTAGAGTAATCTAATGCATTTCTCAGTAGCACATTAGCCCCAACACTGCTGCTAAGGAAGGATAGCACATAGTTCACTTTACCTAATGAGAGTTTTCCCAGTGGTGCCCTCTCTAGCCATTAGGTTCCCGACGTTTAACTTTAAATATTGGTTAATTAATGTTAAAGAGCAAACAGTTAGTAATTTGGGTTACGATGACATTTTAAGTGTTATACTGCGACTTGTTATTACCCAAAGCAACAGGCAGTGAGTCCACCCATAGAATACCCTTAAATTCCAACTTCCTACAACTGCAGGAAATGCTGTTTATATGTTAAGTGTTATATGTTGCACTTTGTCTGTGTAACACGATGACTCTTTTCCTCAGAGAGGAGCTCATGAGATCCGGGAGATTCGACAGTTTCACTTCACGGGCTGGCCGGACCACGGCGTGCCCTATCACGCCACGGGCCTGCTGGGGTTTATTAGGAGAGTCAAGTCCAAGACCCTGACCAATGCTGGGCCTATGGTGGTCCACTGCAGGTTGGTGTGAGCTGGAACTGACCATTCTTTTTTAAATCTGTCTAACCAGTGAGTGTGCTGTTGTGCATTGCAGTTCAATGTCCTAACAAGTAGTTAATGGTATTTTGTAGTCTTTTATTTAGTCTGTACATTGAAAACCATGTTTTAATTATGCTTTTAATTATGCTGTACTTTGAATGTCCCACATTTGGAGTCCTACACTTAAACCTCTAATTTGTGTGTTTGCCTTTAGTGCTGGAGCCGGCCGGACAGGCTGCTTCATCGTCATTGACATCATGCTGGACATGGCGGAGCGAGAGGGTGTGGTGGACATTTACAACTGTGTGAGGGAGCTGCGCTCACGGAGGGTCAACATGGTTCAGACTGAGGTACGGCAAATCTGGTCCCACACTGGCCTCAGCAGAGCCTGGGCCTGTCCACTGAGACTAAAATATGGAAGAGTGAGGATGCAGCTTGACAGGCTGTTCCCATCAAAGGTGGATTAACTAGTATCTGCAAGTGATTCTTAGCATGAGCCCCACTTCTCTGATGCTCCAAAACAAATGCTTGGATTCAATAGTAAAGGAAGGAGCACTTTCACCATTATTTACCATTATTATTATTTTGGGGTAAAATGAGTCATTGCCTGTCGTTTGTTTGCCATTAATTCTGCAGCGTAGGTGATCCAGGAGTTTTTAACCTGTTTGCCAGTGACTGATGAAGCCCAGTGTCTTTTAAAATTCAGCAAATGTTTTTGTTTTTTTGCTGGGTTTTTTTTGCTGCCGGTCACTTTAAAGTGCCAGTTCTCACATATTTCAAAAAGTGGGAATATATTTCATTATTTAACCAAACAATAGCGATATTAATTAACCTCTATCTGATGACTAGAAGGCAAGTGCTCTTCTGCTTTAGCATGCTTGAAATATCATGTGAATGCTGTTTATATTTACAGCAGATGTATTTATGGCTAGAGAAGGAGTGTGGATTTTATTGTACATGATGTAGTTGTCATTCATGCCACCTTTTACATTTTTAATGATCACTTCTCACAAAAGACATTTATTGGGATGCACACCCTAACTATTTCCCAGGATGCTAAGCACACATACTTGGCAATACACGCTATAATAAAAGGGTTTAGAGGCTTGTAACTGACAGCATTTAACTCATATTGATGGCTGAAAACATCCCTGGCTCATCCTCCAGCTTTATGCCAGTGTGGACTACCGAAGGACTTTGCGCTTTTCTGAACACTGGCCATCTGGAGGTGTCCATAGTCTCGTTGAATGCATCATTTCACCATAATTCCCTTTAAATCACAAGCGTCATTGGACTTAATGGGCAAATGTTTCATCGTTGACGTCGAAATTGAGATTTGAGTAACTGGAGACCAAATGTTGTTCACCCTGAGTCACTCTCCTCAAGTTCAGTGACCTTCAAAGTGTGTGTATGTGTGTGTTTTCCCTAGCAGGTGTTCAGGCTCATTGGCACGGCTCCTCAGCCTGCAGCCAGACCCTAACTCTCCAATGTGGTTTAATCTGTCCACGGAAATGAAAAGCCTTGTTGTTGCTTATAGTTTATGAGCTCAGATAAGATCTATCAATCTGTGGTTTCTGATTTGAGCGCCCATCGCCGCTGACTTGCTGATCCAGCCCGGGCTGGTCGAACCCATGGGTCAGCAGTTCACTTTCTGCACTAGACTTAACAAATAGCAACACATGTTTCTCTGTAAATCTGTAAATCAGTGACCCCTGTGCATGTGTGCGGATTTTGGTCCAAAGTGACAGGGGAGTGTCAGCTGAAAATGTCACTTCAGAAGAGATTTACATCAAGCCTCAAGCTGTGTCACCCTGTCGACTGCTTGACTGACTGATGGGAGGAGGAGGAAATGTGTCGCGATTTCCTGTTTCGCTCTGCACGACGTTAAGGACGGGGGGGGTTTGTCTTGGTGTTGAGACGTCAACCTTGTTGGTGCTTTGATCATGACAGTAGTGATCATAAAATCTCAAACTTCCTACAGTCACTGGTGTTTGATAGGGTCATGAAAACCTGAAGAGGTCAAAGAATTCAAATACCTTCTTTTGGTCTCTAAATATTTTTAAGGTTTTTAAAATGTTATGGAATTCTGAGTGTAAATGAAATCTGTGTACCAAAAAATGCAAAAATATGTAATGTAACCTTTGAACATAGACAATGACAAATATTAGTCACAGAAACCGCCTTGGGGTAAAGAATAATCATGGTGAGGTCATGGAAAGGTCATTGAATTCTTCTAGCAAAATGCAGAGGAACACTGGCCCGTGTATTTCTGCTGCTACCACTGGTAAAAATAAAAAAAACATAAATTGTTGGTGTTTTCTACCAATTTTGTCCATTTTCATGAGTTTTAGAAGTCTGATAGATCCGCAATGAGGATGCTGTTTTTTGCAGGAGCAGTATGTCTTCATCCATGATGCCATTTTGGAAGCATGTCTCTGTGGCGACACCACTATACCAGCGAGCCAGCTGCGCTCCGTCTACTATGACATGAACCGCCTGGACCCGCAGACCAACTCCAGCCCCATTAAGGAGGAGTTCAGGGTGAGGAGATTTTGATATAATAGGACATTAGATAAAAACAGTGTATGCAAATCCCTAATAAAGGATAAGTTCAAAATAACACTAAGCATGTTGTCTCTAGATGAATGGCACAATCCCCCCCTGGGCCAATCAGTAGCAAATATATCACTTTAATCTATGATAGTGGCACTCCTACTTGGACCAATCAGTGTTATATGAGATGCATCATCCTCCCAAGTTTCATCACAGTCCCATCAGGGGAGTCAGAGCTATCACTAACGTAACTGATTAAAGAATTGCATTGTTAATTACCATTTTGGGAGATAATTAGCACACAGACCCAAGTGCCTACGTTCCTGTGTTAGTGTGACAGTCTATAATTTTGCTTCAACCTGACAGACGCTGAATATGGTGACTCCCACGCTGCGGGTGGAAGACTGCAGCATTGCGCTGCTGCCCAGGAACCACGAGAAGAACCGCTGCATGGACGTCCTTCCTCCAGACCGCTGCCTCCCCTTCCTGATCACCATTGATGGGGAGAGCTCCAATTATATCAACGCTGCGCTCATGGATGTAAGAGTCAAACACAGAGAAGAACATTGCGCATTTTAAGACTATTTGCTCGCATTTCTGTGCAGAGTCACTAAAAGGAGCATGGTTTGGAGTCTTCTTAATTGCATCAGTGAAAGTTTAAAGTGGTAAATTGGCACTAACTCACAAGGCAGGAAATTGCAGCTGCCCTTCTCTGTGTGAACTGAAACTTTCCCATGTGCTGCTATTTTTGTCAAACACTAATCACTGATGTCATGGCATGTATTTGGCCTTTGATAGTCAGTGGAAAACATTACGGTTTATTGAGGCTATCATGAGTGGTAAAGCTGGTATTTCAGCCTCTTATACGGTAGACTTCTAATTGTGTAACATGTCACGTTGACTTCGCTCTTTCAGATAAATTCCCAGGTCGCCAATACAACAAATCTAACACAAACTCAACAGTAGGAAGATTATGATATTCAGTTTTTGTTGACACTGTTTCAGTCATCATTCAGCCCTTAAGGACTTCCCTCAAGGACTTAATGTACTTGAGACTTGACTTGAACTGGTCTGATAGATTTTCCCCAAAAGTACTTTAAAAACACCTCTGTCTTGCAGTCACATTAAATTGTCCGTGATGGAGCAGTTATATGTCACAATATCTAAAATGCAGCACAAGACAACAGAAAATGCAATGTATAGCTATTTTCAAGTGATAAATTTATTCAGGGTGGACCTTACAAAGAACACCTTGACAAGGCATGTGCTCAGTGATGGACTTTTTGGCTCTTGCTGGGATTGAGCAGGTGACCTTTCAGGTACAGGATCCTCTTATTTAGCATAGGCTACCTGAGGGAGCCAGAAACCACATTAAAAGTGCAGCATCCTAATATAATCTCCCTAGACATGGAATCTCCATTAGAAAACAACACTCAGTGAGAGGCAGGTCAAAGGATGGAGGTCATTTTAGAAATTGTTATAGGTTTATTTTTGGTAAGTTATCAGCTTACATACAGTATAAAATGCATGAGATGTATTCAGTGATAGTTTTTTAACTTGTGCTTTTGCTTTTGGCTCTTTTTTCCTCTCTGTCCTCCAGAGTTATAAGCAACCCTCTGCATTCATAGTGACCCAGCACCCATTGCCAAACACAGTAAAGGACTTCTGGAGATTGGTGCTGGACTACCACTGCACTTCCATAGTAATGCTGAACGACGTTGACCCAGCCCAGGTAAACCCGACCTGATATGTGTGCACAGATACTCGCACACAAACAATATACAAAATAATCCTCAAAGGATATTGCAAGAAGTGTTCTCAGAAGAGATGACACATAGAAGTCTGTATCTAATAAAGTCACACAAACAGCGTGGGAACTGGATTCATAGAAAGATTGCTTCTTCTTTTTTTCTGTCTCAAGTGTGGACCCAAGGATGTATCTGTACTGGCAAGCACACAGTATATGTGTATACAGAATATGTTTGAAATGAGGTAGATGCTACAGAGTGGAAGAGGACTTGCCATGAAAGCGCGGGTAGATGGAGAGACAGGCCTGTGGAAGAGACTCTCCAGATTTCTCAGCCTGAGGCTCTGTCATAACACCCGGGGATCAAAGCCTGAAGCCAGCCTCCTCTCCCCATCCAAATCCCCTTTCCCTAGGTGACTGACTGACTGGCTGACTGGCTGGATAGAAAAGGCCTTTCATTCAATATTCTCACTGTAGCCAGCCAGTCAGTCGGCCAAGGAAACAGCACAGGTGGAATGGGGGAAAGGCAGGGAGGCGTAGATGGAGGAGAGGGAGGTGGAGGTGCACTATCTTCTCCATCAGCATCTTTGTTTTTGCATCTGTTGAATTTGTCAAGTTTTGACGCGTTCTCAAAGGAAGCTAGAGAGCGGTGCTTTAGCTGCCACACAGACCATATATGTGTTTGTGCTCCTTTTGTGTTAGAGAAAGAAAGTAAGCATATATTTGTTTGTCCATCTGTATGCATGTACCCAGGCCTGTTATTTGCCTTTTTCTCAGGTAGACTCTTTTTTTTCCCCCTTATTTGTTCATGACTGTGTGACTCTGCATGTGGGCCTGTGTGTGTCAGTGCAGAATCTGTCCATCTGTGTGTGTACACTTCCAGTAGCCTGATTTAGTGCTATGAAGCTGGCGGTGTGCTCTGCAGGTGCATAGTCTTAACTGGGCTTTCTCTCCTGAGGAGTGGAAATAGGGAAGATTTTGCTGTTCTTATGATGTTGTCCCAGGGGTTTATTTCTCCCTATGTACTTTTCAACACTGTTCCCAGACCTGTCTATCAATAACTGCTTCTAAAGGTTTTTAATGAGGGTTACAGCTATGAGATATTTTTATTTACATGAATCCATTGATAGTATTTTTGAATAATTTACCAATTGTATACTCAACTGTCAAAAACACACTGACAGTTCAAGAGTATGCAGAATCAATTCTAACTATATCTACTTTGTATTGTTAATAGCATTAAGTTACATCCATTTCAGCTGAACACATTTGAAACATGAGAGGTGGTGTTGATGAGTGCTGGAGTTTATCTGACTGTGCGGCTTGAGAATGGCTTATTATTAATCTCTTATCAAAACCGTCAATAAATTATTTATCCTTCAAACAACTTATCAGCTTACTTTTCTTTATCATGTTTGTCGTTAATAGAGAAGATTTTTCTCTTGGCCAGAAAAAAAAACAGCTTTTCTGAAAAGAAGAGATCTCTGAAGAGATAACAACAATTAGCCAAGGTTTTTGAGGAATTTCTGTTTGATTTATTGAACAAAGCATCAGATGATTAGGAGAAGGTTCTCATACTTAAACCACATCTGTGTTTAGTTTTTGGCCTCTCAGAAATACGGTATTTTCCAGCTTTTGTCTAAATGTTCTCCAGTGAAGAAGAAATTCATCATATTTTAAAAAGAAATCACTTCACTTTATTTCTCTCGACCTCTTGTACCTTTTCATTTGTGTCCTCAAACTTTGGAATTACACATAAACCGCTTTAACATCTGTGTATAAAGAGATGAAATCAGTGTCATTGGTGTCAGTCAGTATAATTTGGATTCCAAAACTAATGAATCATCTTCCATTTTCTTTGTTTTTCTTGTGTGTTTTTCTTTTTCTTTTTTTCGTCTGTATGTGTGTGCTGGTATATCTGCATTTATCTGTGTGCGAATGTATGTGTGTGTACATGCCTATTTTGTTTAGTTGTGCCCACAGTACTGGCCAGAAAATGGAGTACACCGCCACGGACCTATCCAGGTGGAGTTTGTCTCTGCTGACTTGGAGGAGGACATCATCAGCAGAATATTTCGGATCTACAATGCAGCACGGGTACGGTGACACAGTAGGGTCATACTTAAAACAGCTGAGGGGAAAAGAACAAACACTGCATTTATATGAGCAGGTTGACAAGTAGTTTTTTGCTCTGGTGCCCTTTTTTTTTTTTTTTTTACTTTTGTAACTTGTCTTCTCTGCGGTGATCACAACATCCAGTTACACTTCTCGATGGCCCGTCCATTCAGACTTTGCAGAGGCAGAGACATTTTGTTCTTTATCTATGCCTCTGCACCAGTGATAATGTGATTGCCACAAGTCTCATGTCTTTTAGACAGCTTGCAGAATTTTGTTGAACTCGCTGAGTTTCCTATCAATCAAAACCTTTTGGGTAGAGCAGGAATCTGTCTCAAAGGGTTGTTTCTGGATAGTTTGTTGCTTTCAGGCCTCAAATTAATGTTCAAATGAAATCACGTTTTAAAAACACTCACAACTCCCAGACATATTGAACCTGTGATGTGAGCTTATATGTTGACATGCTTCTTTTTAAGAGGACTTATGCCAAAAAGCATTTTTTACTTTGGACTCCCCTGAAATGGAGTGATGTGTGCTTGATCACAGGTTATGACTTTTAGTGGTTAGTGTTAATATGTAAATGACTGATGAGCAGTTCAACCAATTTTTCCTTGTCAGATTGTTTAATTTGAATTATCTTTGGGGGCTCAAAGAGATGTGAGTATCCAGTATTTTTAGAGAAAAAAAGAGAGAAATGTACGTTTTTTGTTCTTATCCCTTTAATCATCCTGTGGCCCCTCAGATTTGTCTTGGGACCCCATGGGGAGTCCTGACCTCCTGGTTAGGAACCACTGCTCTAGATAATCCACAGAACCATTTTTTGACTGGAACTAATTTCTAATGAAGAAATAGTCCCTGTAAAAGCTGTTGACAGTGTGTTGTGTCCAGACAAACTAAGTAACAGAGTCTGATTCTGGAAAGACTAGTTGTTAAACAAGTTTTTAAGTTTCGCATTTCAGCACTGTGAGTACCACAAACCAAATTCATTACACTTGCTTTTCATTGAAGAGGAGGCACAAATCTCAGAGGTGTGTATCTCATAGCTTGGGCAACTAAAACCAAAGCTATCAGCTATGTAGTTATTTGTAATGTAGGTGAACTGACCCCATAGCTTTGAGCTACAGGACATCACTGCACAGGCAGGTTCCTGACCCATGTCGGCATCTCCTGCGCTCACCTGCGTAATCTCCTTATCTCAACAGTCTGCCTAGGGTTGTCAATAATCATTCCTCATGTTACCATGTTGTAACATCCCCTGACCGACAGAGGCACCACCAGCATGTTAAGTGCAATACAGTGTAATCACACATGATCACTGACAAGTGTTATTGATCAATATGTCAGAGTGTGATTTAGAGCCTGTATCTTACGTTGCTTAACTGTCTCCAGCAGTAACTGTGCACATCTATCAATCCGTCTATCTGCTCGTTCATCTCTTCAGTGACTCTTCCTGCCCCTATCCATCTCTTGTCCTACTTGTCGCCATTGAGGCTTAGCTTAGCCCTGAATCTTTACAGTCTGATTGCATCTTTGCACCACAGCGATTAACCCCCACCCCCTCCCTGTGTGCTTTAACCTGGGATAACCGGTTTGCTCTTCCCCTCCAGCCTCAAGATGGCTACCGGATGGTGCAACAGTTCCAGTTCTTGGGCTGGCCCATGTACAGAGACACGCCCATGTCCAAACGCTCCTTCCTCAAGCTGATTCGACAGGTGGACAAGTGGCAGGAGGAGTACGATGGGGGCGAGGGACGCACCGTAGTCCACTGTCTGTAAGTTTCCTCAACACTCAGTGAAGGAGGAAGTTCAGTCAGTGCTGGCATTAAAAATGAAACATCTCCACCTACTGACCGAAGAGCTTTACTGCATCAAAATGAAACCTGAACTCTGAAAACTCCTCGGTCCACTATGAGCTTTACTATCAAACATAAACATTGTATTTCAAACTGAAATGTATTTTAATGCAGCTGAAAGTGTATTTCATTTTCTAATGCTTGACTCTTCTGTTACAACTCCAGGAATGGAGGCGGCCGCAGTGGAACATTTTGTGCCATCAGCATAGTGTGTGAGATGCTCCAGCACCAGCGGTCTGTGGATGTTTTCCACGCCGTCAAAACACTGAGGAACAATAAACCCAACATGGTGGACCTACTGGTGAGGAGCCCTTTCAGCAGTTAGATGTTTTTATGAGACTTGTCTGAAAATGTATTATTTGTTAAATATTGTTAGAGTTTGTTCTAACTTCCGCAGAGTACCAAGTGATTTTAAAGGGGTACTCCACCGCTTTGTGGAAGTGGTATTCATATGGAGCAGAGCAATCTACAGGGTGCTCTGGCGGACTACAGTTTAAATCTTTAGTTTGAATGTGGCCATTGACCTTTGTTGAATTTTATTATCTCTTTCCCTTTCCCCTCATTTTCTATCAGCTTTCTTCTGTCTACTCTATCCAATAAAGGCATAAGAAAACAAAAGATCATTTTAAAAAGCAATCTGCAAGTTTTCAAATTTTGCTTCTTTTTTAAGATTGTTTTTATTACACTACACGTCTCCAAGTCTGAATTTACAAACGGAAAAGCGGACAACTATCCCCCGGCCCCAAGAGGCCCGGCTTCATTATCATGCAAATGTTTTGTGGTAATTTGATCAAGTGAAATGTGGAAATATGCACTATGAAAGCTCGATATCAGTTGTCCTCTGTCAAAATGTAGTTTTAATAGCATTATTTTTTAATAGCATATTGTGTTTTTATCATTCATATACATAAAATACTATGTGTTTACTCAAATTACCATGCGGCAAACCTCAGGCTGGATAGTATGCTGCTGCTCTTTTCATTTTGTCTCATGCTCCTTCTGTTTCATCTTGTCTTCTAGGACCAGTACAAGTTTTGCTATGAAGTGGCACTGGAGTACTTGAACTCTGGGTAACTCAGAGCTACTGAACCCACCAGAGACTAAAAGTTTGGGACATTACAGACAACTGCAGCTCACATGTGTGCATCGTGCTAAGTGTGTGTGTTACCAACCCGGCAGGAACAAGGTACACACATAACCATACATGCAGCTCCCTCGACCAGCTTCTTCCTTCTTCTGGTCTTCAGTTGGTCTAGATGGGAAAGGTAGCAGAGTTGTACAGTGTTAAATATCGCCGTCTGTTTCTGTCAGTACCGGCTGAGGAAGCCAGCAGGAGCGCAGTGAGTTAATTTTTTGTTCCTCTGCAGTGAGCCGCCTCCTCTCTGGATCCCTCTCTCTCTCCGTCTCTATCCCTCTCAGCCGCCTGTAGTCCCGTGGTTTTTGCCTTGACCCTCATTGGACGACGAGCATTAAATACTTACCGGTTTTCCGTAGAATGCGATACGCTGTACATAATGCAATGTGTTCATTTTATTCTCTCTGATTTATGATTTTTTTGCTCAGCTCATTATTAAGAGTCATTAAATGCAGGAACTCAAAGCCTAAATGTTACTAAATGTCCTGTAAACTTATGACTTCTAGACAATTACTGCTTTATCCTGTATGTTGGGGACAGCTGGCTCAGTCTACATCTGCTTACCTTATTTCCTGTACAGGGATCCAAAGCTTTATTTGCACTTCCATTGAATTCTTGTTGTGCATATTGTACATATTTCTGTAGATTATTTATTCACGGTATGTACTTTTTTTGTGACTCGCAGTAAGTGACAATCATAGGTTTGGTTTATTGACTGTATTGTGTACTTTTTTTTTTGGTCATCTTGTATGACAGATCAATTCCACTGTAAAGAAAAAAAGATATTATATAAATGTATGTACAATATAAACATTGGAATATGTATTCCTGCCTCTTTTCTGAGCGGAGCTGGAAAAGATGACATTAGGGGGACATCTGTTGGAGAGATGAGGAAAAGCACAATCACCTCCAAGTTTACAGCTTTTAAAGGTGTCACAGTATTATCACTTTTCATTAATTGTTCTTCTTAAGATTACAATGACGGCTTTTTTTGTAGTTAGACTAGTTTATTTTTGTTTAAAGCATATTTTTTGAATGAATTTAAAGTAAGTCATTACAGACAGAGAAGTCATAATGGATGGACGATGAACACTTTGAAACACAACCAAATTATTTTCTGACAAAGCTTTCAGTCAGCATCTTAGATCATATACTGTATATATATATAAATATTCAAAATATAATATATGGCTTCTTTACTGCCGCAGTCTAAATGCAGGGCTGCAGTTACCAGTTGCACTTAACCCGGTTTACCTTTACTTTTAAAATTAAAATTGATTATTATAAAATGAGGGTATTCTTTTTAAAAAGTAAAATCTAACTGGTGTAATTTCTCAAAGCTTGGGGCGATGTGAATTTTTTTGTGCTGCTGTTTTCGCCAAATGACCATCCTCAAGTAAAGGCCTTAGATTACTCAGCTACAGAAGGTGGACACACTAATATGAACACCCATAATAATACACTGCAATTCAGTACAACAGCCCAGCAATACATACTTTATTTACGAGGGTTATTATATTTGATTTTTATTAGAGAGGTATTGATTTGAGGTATCTTTTGAGACTGTAGTAAATGGTGGTGTATTGAGATGCATTATGTTGTAAAGTTTTTCTCTTCATAAAAAAAAAAAAGATTCACAAGCACTATAACCTTGAAGAAAATTTCATCATTCTTTTTTATTCTTTACATGTTAAGTGTTCAATAACTTAATCAAGTTGGAAGCTGGAATCAAAACCAACACTTCAGTTTCTTAAAATTATTTAATTTCAAAACGTGCTGAAAAACACAGGGTGACACCAAACTTTTGGTCTTTATACTGACTGATCTGCCTGCGAAGTCCTTGAGTTTGTTTTCAGAGTTAAAACAAACAACACTTCTGAAAAGCTTGTTAAGCACACAATGACAAAGACTCATGCACCGATGGTTGATTGGCAAAACAAATGTAGAGGAAGGTAGAATGTCTGTGCTAAAGTGAATATATAATGGGCATTATGTGGTGTGGTTTCAGGACAATTTGTATGTCCATTATACATGGTAGCTTTCAGGGGAACCACCAGAAATTTTGGGCCCCTGAAAACAGCTGAACAGCAGCTTGGACACAACAGCTGTGTCCCGTCTCAGTACCACATGGTTATTCTAAGCGGGACTGCGTTTGCAGTGTGCTCACATTGGAGGAGTGACAAAAATGAATATAAAGTTGTCATTTTGCACACTAAATACATTTTTTGACTTTGCTGTTTATTGACACTATTCTCTAACAATGCAGTGCATAAATGAAATTGAGGAATAAATAAAGAAATTATGTTTAGACTCCAGGAACTCATCAGAAAACAAAAATAGTTTTACATCTATAGCTAAACTGAGAGTGGCACTCCAAAATCAGTCTGGGTCTGGAGTTAGGGGCTAATTTGATGGATGTCTATCGCTTCAAGTCTTGTATCACTGCCTGTAAAAAAAAAAAATGGTGAAGTACATACATTTCTTATATACTGACTGTAAAAACAGTATCTTGTGAAAACTTGTATATAAATACGTTATCCTATTAGTATTAAATATAAGTGTGATAAAGCTAATACAAATGTCTAGATAGGGAAAATCTGGCATTTCTAGAACCCCTGTGCAGACCTGAGTCCTCTGATTCGTTTGGGTTTTTCTCCCCCTAGTGGCGTCCGTGGGTACCTTTCATGAGCCTTCTCCCTGAATAACTCCTGCACTGCAAAAGCTGAAAGGAAGCGATTCATTGTGGCACAACATTCAATATTATTCAGGTCAGTTTTCACTGATACATGTGATTGTGTCCAAGCTATTTTGTATTGGGCTGTGCCAAGATTTATCAAAAGATTTTACAGCTGAGTGAGAAAAGTGCTTGAAATACTGAGTACAAATATTTTAATGGAAAAATTCTCTCCCAGCACAGTTGGAAAGGCTGGAAAGTCCAAAAAAAGATCAAACTTAATTATATGAGAATCCAACCAGAGAGAGGGATACAGTTATTAACTGCTGGCCAGCAGGCATAATCATGTCAGCTTTAAAAAATGAACAAAGTGGAGGGAAAAATCTCTGATAATGTCTTCATACTGCAAAGAGTGAGGAACTGGCTCACGTGGCTTTTACTTTAACAGTCAATACAGGTCACTCCACATACATGTGTAGGAAAAAACTAAGTCACTGCTCTAAAAATGTTGATTTAGTCAAAGCTGTGTCACAGGACTGATGTTCTGACCACTTGTGTATTTGTTCATTTCAGTACTCTCTGTAGGAACCTCATCATGGGCAGGAAAAGTATTGGTAATTAATTAGGAAAACAACTCTGCTGACCCCACGTTTGACTTCATGCCACAAAACACCAACAATAAAGTGCCTTGTTGCTTTAAGAGTCAATACCAATACCAAGGTGTTAAAACTCAAAAATCCAGGACACAAGCTTGACATGATTATTTCCTGACTGTGATCTCTCATGCTGGTATTTAATGATCTCAGTAAACAACTTTTAGATCTGACTGAAGCTTTCTCTCACCCTCCACATCAGAAAAAAACATAAACAGATTCATTTTTTGGTTAGGTTTGCTCATTGTCTTTGCTTTCAGTGACTCTTTTTTTTTTTACTCTGGTGCACAGATTTACAACTGGAATCTCCCCAGTTTAACCACAGTGTTATAGTCAAGGACAAATCAGTGGAAGAAATGCTCTGTGGATTGCACTGGCACCCTCAATTTGTGATGCTTGAAACACTGACACCAACTCAACTATGCTAATTCTTTCTGCTGTGCACATTCACATCTGGGCGTTTACACAAATCCAGAAGTTTTTCAGCAGATACTCCAGAGCAGTTGATAAGCACTGCTTAAGGGCACATCAGCATTTGGTTAACTCACCAGATACTTTAGGGAAGCCAACAAACCTCCTGTCACACAGCTTTAGAATGCTGCTTTCAAAAATAGCTGTATGTCTTTTTTACACTCCTGTGGGCAAGATTGAGAATACATAGATTACATTAAATGAATTGATGAACAACACTTGTATCTGCACTGTGGGGTTTTAGAAATTGTGAGTTTTCAAAGGAATGAAAACTAATACATCATGAAATTGTATTTTTGCTGGCTGAAGTGTTTTTTCCTCCTGCAGTGATGTGGAAGTGCAACCTGAGATCACCGTCAGGTGCAACCTTGGACCAGACGCTTTAAACCACAAGAGGTCAGTAAATGATGGTTTTCAATTTGGTGATGTGCGACTCCTGGTTCTGTCTTCCTGAACTAAGGTTGTTATTACTGAGCATGTATTATGCAAACACTGTGCATCTTTTCGTAGCTCTACTGTTAATAGGCCCAAAAATAACAGCCTTGGACTTCATCAGCTAATTAGCAACTGATTAAGTACAAAATTTCCATGTTCTCCTGCATTGCATACTGTAGATTCAGAAAGAGAAACAGTTAACAGCATCCCAAATCCTTAAGCATATGACATTTTACTGTTGTTGACTCTTAGTGGCAGTAGTTTGTCTCTGCAGACTGTAGCAGTGCCATGAAGAAGGAATCCTTGGCGCAGCTTCATGGAAGCTGAAGGTCTCATCTTTTCCCTTTACAGAATGTTCCATCTGGTCAGAGTTAAAGGGGCAGTGGCACCAGAGATGGTTTCATATTTCAATGCAAGACTGCTAGTGAATTATGCCTGTGTTCACACATGCAGACCGGGGGAGCTGATGAGTCGGAATGTGGAAGGGAAGGAGACATCGAGGGGACAGGGAGCTGCTCTTGCCCCTGATGTTTGATATGAGTTGAGCTGCAGGGAGAGTCCACAGCAGATGTTCCCTGAGTTAATGTCCAGAAGCACAGGGACAACATATGGACACACAAACAGGCACAGAGCTGTATAGTAATTTATGTCCAATGCAATCAGCAACAGAGATCTTTACCACTCATAGTCAAAAAAAATAAATGGAAATCCAAGAAACTCAACTCAAACTTACTTACTACAAAGAGATTCAACAGAACCACAAACAGATGCAAAACAACATCAGAGTCCCAAAAAGACCACAGAGATGAAACGGGACCGCAGAGAAACTGAGAATGACCACAAAGAGATACAGAATGACTGTAAACAGACTCAAGGCAACAACAAAGCTATGCAAAATGACCACAAAGGGGCTCCAAACGACCACACAGTGACTCAAAACCACCACAGAGACTCAAAATTACTACAAAGAGACTTGAAACAATCACAAAGAATCTCAAATCAACCACAAAGAGATGCTAAATGACTACAAAGAGACATGTACTGTCTAAAAATATGCAAATTAATTGATAATCGTGGATTTATTCCACATATTCCAAATATAATTTGATAATGAGTTTAACCTTCATCATTTTTGCAAGAATCAAGTTTCACATTTTCCAAAATGGTAGGCATTAGATTTGGGAATTAATTTTTTATGAGCTGCAATTGAGAGGAGCAAGGTTGCTGCTGCAGACGCATTGGCCTTGAGAACTGCCTTTGTGGCATTACACGTCCAGAGGGAGGCAGTGTAGAGCAGGCAATGCTCTAAGCCACACAATGTCAGCTGAAGTCAACAGCAGCTGGAGAACACTCCTCTCTCTGAAACAGACTCAGTTTACCTTTAATCCTCACTTGCAAGATCATATGCAATCCTTATCATTGGCATATTACTCGACAAACTCAATATGTCAAGAAAATGTGATTTTTTTTTTAAATTGTTCATTTTTACAAAGAAATGATGATGATAATGAGAGCAGATATGTCCAGTTTGTATTGACACCAGTGATTCAGCATTTCTACCTGTCTGTCATAGACAGATAGATGGAAAGTTGTGAACGTAATATTTTCTCACACTCACTCTCCTCTGCGCTCATGTAACAATGTAATGAACAAACCAATGAATAATTAATCACCCTGCAATTGCCGATGAAAGATTAAGTGGTGTGTTTTTTCATAATCAAGATGCTCGCTGAATTGCAGGCAAACCGCCCCACAGCCCTCTCGCACACACACGTGCACACACACACGCACATACGCAACACAATACGACTGCGGATTCACATACAGGTCAAAGGGTAGCTGAAGCAACTGGAGCACAACAGCCTGTTTCCATCTCCAGGGACTGGATTATTCTCTTTTTTTCTTCTCTTTCTCTCTCCCTGCCTTCATCTCTTAACCACTCCCCCCCCCACCCCTCCTTTCTTTGCTTTTCTACCACAAACAATTGCACAGACTGGACTGTAAATCTCTGTGAGAGCAGAAGTGGACATCATCTTCAATTGCCCCCATGTGGCTTCATGCAGATTATTTGATTACAACCGAGAGGTCCTCATGTGAAAATGTAAATTATCACGGATGTGATCAGAATTTGGCAAAAGCTCGAAATATGCCGAAATTTGCCAGTGATTTGCTAACATTTTAAGAGCTCCTAATCACTTCTACATCCTCGTTATTCTTTTGGAGAATGATGCAGCAGCTGTTTTGAGCTGACTTCCAATAATTCAGCGTATTTGCTTTCGGTTGCAGCCCTGCCATCAAGCATTTGCCAAGGGGGAGCGAGTGATCAATCAACGGACCAGTTCAACACAGAAAAAGTGCCCCTGTCGAGCTCTCACATCTGAGGCAAATCCATATTTCATATTTCCTCCATTTTCATGCAGATGGAGGGGAGACGGGAGAGAGTAAGATGTCTCTCCTCTCCTGACATGGTTCCTTTCCCCCCTGACAGTTTGATGTGATTGCATTGTCAGCCTTCTGAGTCTGATGGTGCTGTATTACTCTTGGTTTGAGGCTGGATGTGAGAAGGCTGGAGAAACAGTGTTCCTGGGCACAGACTTGGCATACATATTTCAGTAGTTTCAGAGTACATATTTTAAAAGTTGCAAGCTCAGTGTCAACCCACAAGTGGATAGCCTAGTTTGGTGAATGGCTGGCTCACTGCATCATATTTTTACAGTTTTTTGTTTTTGTTTTTTTTCCCCCTTTTTTGTAGGTGCAGCTCTATATATTCCAAAATGTATTCACACACACACACACACACACAGTATATCTCCGTCATGTCAAAATCCTCCAGATACAAAGCGATATTGGGAATGTGCCCGAGGTCAAGTCCTCATCAAAGTCAATCTCATTTCCTGCAACTCAAGGGGGAAACTGACGATTTGGCCCCCATGTTGCCGTGGCAGCCAACAGCCCCTCTCTGCATATGATCAGTCTGTTGCCATAGCAGCCCCGTGGAGCTTTCCTGCCAGTCAGTCTAGCAGAGAAGACGAGTGAACCAGTGGTGCCCCATCCAGAGAGGCCTGCATGTCTTCATCTGTTGCCATGGCACCATAATAGCGTTCTGGATAGATTTGGCATGGCAGGGAGTCAGTTCCTTTATCTTCCAACGCATTATATCGAGCTGAGCTTGCCTGTGTTCAGTGCTCGCAACATGGTGAGCAGACAAAGGGAGCCGAAGGGGGAGAAGGTAGATGTCAAGATAGTGTATCTATATTGAGTTCGAGAGCGGTGCTACACTTAGATGTGCGGTCTGCTCATTGGGCACTAATTAGGAGGAACATAGAGACATGCTTGACAAGGTAACCTGGAGTGGACTCTCCAGCTGACACATTTTGTGTTAGAATGAGTGGATGTGTGCACTCATATAGTGCAATTGCAGTGATGATGTACTGAACCAATTCAAACGTGTGCACGCAACAAAGCCAATTTCCAAGTTCCGCTTCAAAGCGGCTACAATCAATATGTTTACAGTTTTCAGTGGAATTACTTTTTACAGGAGATGAACACCAGCGGCCCATATTTATTGTGTTCTGCGGATTATACAGATTAACTGGGGCACCATTTTTGGAAAGAGATGTAGCTGTTTAATTTTTCATATGTAATTTTACAAAGCTTTGAGCAACATAAAAGAAATTCTTATCCCCTCCATTGTGTTGGATTTGAGAGAAATATCTCAAAAACATCAACAAATAAATCTAAATTAAAACTACCTGCATTTGCAGTGTGGAACTATGTATTTTTACAGTTTGCATGGTGAAAATAAAATGAAAGATAAGCCGCAAAATGGAAATATTTTACAATTGTTCCTGCTGTTTTTCTCCTGGTAGAAGAGAAAATACTTCAAGGATTTGTGTTTGCGGTGGACAAAGCATTCAAGTTACGTAACTGCTCACCTTGAGATGAAGGGTGCTGAAGAAGTGTAGTTCTTCATCTCCTCACCTCATCACTTTTATGTACATAGCCAATCAAAATGACCCTATGCAACCTTACGGAGGCTACACAACATTGGTGACACTATCACATCCCATACTGCTTGTTCTCTGCCACGGATCCAGAGTGTGAAGACTGCCTGGGTGAGATGTGCTGGGACATCATACATCACTCCCAACATTTGGTAACCTCACCATGAGGACAAAGAGGTTGAGCATGGTGACTCATGTTTGGCTCCCCTGACCCCTTCTCAGACCAACTGCTGCTGCTACTGCTGCTCACCCTTTCAGATTAGAAAGACAGCTCTATACTGCTCTGTGGAACTGGGCAGCAGAGAGTTGTCGCAGGTCACAAGAGCTGCATCTTTCCATCCTCAAAGGACATCTTCCTCCCATGTTAAAGAACTTCTCCAATAGGAGATATTTGTTCGAGGATCAGGTGTGGTAAGCAAGCCAATGTTCATTCTCCTGAGGTGCACCTGACTCTGAAGTGTGTGGTTGTATCATGGCAAGAACCTTCTCTGTTAAGACTCCTGTCTCTGGTTCTGCAGACTGAAGTAGAGTTCAACACAGAGGTGATCCCTCAGTCGATACCTACTTGATATAATATAAATGACCTTAACACAGGACATGGCTGTTTGTTACCCATTTCCAGCAGAAACAGTCAACGTTGGGTTCTTTTAACCATGACCCTGGTCATTCCCTAACCGATGATTATAATTTTAAACATGATGCTGAATGTCCCTAATTTAATTTTAAGAAGTATTTATTTGTACCCAAACCATGGCCTTTCTTAATCTGACCTTTACCATAGTATGAGTGTGTCAGAGCAGAAAACTCTTCTGTGTCACTGGAAAATCAATGACTTGTTTTGTCTTTTAATTTGAAGGACTTGTTGCTTTCAATGGTAATGGGAGATACAACATGGGCCTGCTCACAGATGACATATTGCACAGAAAGTGTCTTCTCCTTTCTCTGAAAATGAGGCTCAAGAGAAGAGAAAAGCACAAGAGAAGAAAATGAGCCAAGTTCTCTGTTTCAGCTTTAGCTTGTATCCACCCTGGGGGTGGTTCTTACCATATTCCGTCTCTATGCTTTCCCTTAATGTCAGTCTGATCTCCATAGGCATCCACATCTATCCATCATTAGAACCTGCAGGGCTAAAACTGACATATCCTCCTATCAAATGGAGTAGTGTCAGCAGTCTGTTCTTGTCATGTCAGGCTTTGGAGGGTGGCTGGGCCACTCTGCCTTGAAGCATTTCTCAGCTCCATGGTGGGAGCTGCCTTCAGGAGCTCCTCCTTCTGAAAGGAGCCCTTTAATCTCTTCAGGTAAATTTGTCACCAGTGGATGAACTACAGTAGCAGAACTGATCTCATCCTTAAGCTAAAAACAAGTAGATTAAACTATACTGCCAGCACTTATCACCAAGACTGGATAGTTGAGTGGAAAATGTTTTTGCTGGTTTGATTGATTACAATTCGAGTCACAAGATGCTGATGTCAGGCAGACAATTTGCTGTTAACAGCATGAACCGATTGATCCTTGTGTCAAACGCACAGGTTTTTGGCTGTATAATTCCTTTTCTTGGCACACAGCAGGCACCTCAGTAACAACAGTGCATTATGTGAACGCTCGCAGATTTTTATAAATTTGCTTGTTAACTGAGCATGCTCTTTTATTAATGGACACAGAAACATGACGGTGACTTCATTTCAGTCACACCTCAATTCAGTGGAGCACTCCTGAGATTAGGTGCAAAAGGGAACGGACTTGTTGCATAAATTTGCTGCTGAAAAATCTGCCGGATGTCAGTGATGCTATCAAATCTGGCTGAACAAAGATACCTGAGGAACATTTCAGTCACCTTACAGTGCCTGAAACAATTCACGCTGTTCTGGATTACTGAGTGTCTGAATATCCCCATGACACCATCAGTGCCATCGTGACAATCCTGCACAAAAAACAATATATCAAAAACAAATTTAAACCCACTTTCAGACATTTTAGAGTTTTAGAGTTCAAAGAAACAGCATAAATTTTAATATAAAGCAGATAGTATAGAAAATAAGAAGATATAAGAAAACAAAAATGTTCAAACTACTGCAACCAATGGTTCATCTGTGGCAGCAGTAAGCAAGATGTGCAGGTCCCTTCCTGTTTATTGATTTTTATATACAGAGCATCCATTGTTATAGTGAAGAGTTGACGATGCACAACAAGGACGGTATGGACATTAACATACAGCAAAGTCAGAGCACATAAGCAACTGCTAAGCTACCGTGTCAGTAATGAAGTTAAAACAAAGGAGTCGATCACTCACTGTCCTCGCACACTCCCCTGCTCTCAGTGTGTTTCAGAGACAGAGGAAAGTGATGAGTAGGCGCTCTCACTGGACAGTTTGGTCTTCGGCCAATGTACACCCTGCTTTCTTGTTGTGTTTCCCTCTGTTTTCCATTTTTCTGTGTCCCACTCATGCTCTCCCCAGCAGCAGAAGGTGATAACGGTGGAGCGTACAGTATGTCTGAGTGATTTTACACAACATGTTCTGCTGCCTCTTCTCATAATGTTAGGAAGTTTTTTTTTGGCAGCGCACAGTATCTACTTTAATGTACTGTGAAAAATATGACCTTTTTGGCTTCGTTTCCAGGAAATATAATTATGAGGTTTTTCACAAAGGTCAGATATTTGGGTGTTATTGTTGATTCTGGCCTTACATGCTACAGCCATGCCACCAACATAACAAAAACACACTTTTATCATGTAAAATGAGTATTTAGCCACTCCAGAGGCTCTGTATGGCTGTGCATCAGCAATGATTTGAGCTAAATGCAAACATCAGCATGTAAACATGCTCACAATACAATAAGACAATAAATTGCACTAAGTACAGCTGACACTGAAGAAAATGTTATTATTCATGGAGGTTTTTGGTCATAGACCAAAGTATTGCACAAGTTAAAATTTTGACTGGTGATGGCACCAACTGATAGACTGACATTGCCATCTCTATTTCTATATTTTAGTTTTTTAAGTGAAACTATTGCTGCTTGTTCATTGCTGATCTGCCTGCTTGAATAAAACAAAGGCGACTGTGGATGTCATCACACCTGTTCTGAGATCTCTGCACAGATCTCTGTTTAATATTGAAATAAAAAATTAAAATGTTACTTCTCGTCTGTAATCCCCTATATGGCTTTGCCCCACAGTATCTTCCCATCCTGCTTATTTAATATTAACGTACCTCTCAGGTCATCTCTTCCTGGGGCCAAATCAAAAGCTTTTGAGGCTGATTGTGCTTTTTTTCTTCAGTCTGACTAATTTCATCAGCTTTGCTCCCAGATGCAGTAGTCGTTTTTATCAAAAGCTCTGATAAACACACTGGATGTTACAGGCCAAGCACCAAACAGCAGACAGACACATTTAGGAACTAGCTGGTGAACATAGTGGAGCGTTTAGCAGCTAAAGAGCCAGATATTTCCCTCAGGAGATGGTGCACTGCAGACCAATAACAGAGCTAGAGGAAGTGTAAGTGTTGAAACACTGCTCCAGATAAAAGCTAATTGTATGTATTTTCCGGATGTTTAAAAAAATGCAAATCTTTACTATAACATTTACCATACCAACTTTTAAAGGTGATATTTTGTGTCAATGAGGGTTAAAATGTGTTTAAAAGCAGACTGAAAACATTCCTATAATGTTCTTTTTTCCCCATGAAGCTCCTTGTATCTGCTGGAATAAAATGTCATCTGTGAGTTTTTCTTTCGTGCTCTTTGATCATAACTGTTCTTCTCTCTGCTTTGCTTTGTGTCTTATCCTGACCATTATTTTTCTTTTCATGTCACTTTTTAACACAGGAGAACAGTGACAGAACCAATTGTGTATGAGCGAGAACTATGACCCTTTTCTGAACCTCAGTGATATGAGGATAACAGATAATCAATATTTAATAGATGACATTGCTGCCAGTGTGTGAAAGTGAGGTCTGAATCATGTTCTCTGCGATCTCTTTGTTTTTATTCTATTATCCTTTTATGGTTTTTGGCGAGAAAAGAGTTTGAGTAGGTCAATGTATTTTATGTATTAATCAAAATGATTGGTCATCAAAATACACCCACAATAATATACTGTGACTCATTTCTAAGTGTTCGGTTAGCAGAAGATAATAGGATTTTCAACTGTCCTTCCAGCAGCAAAGGTTAATTTGCCCAATAACACAAATGAGTCTGGGCTTCTGCGAAAGCTTAATTCACTGGGAAATGTTGATTAAAACATTAGCACATGAAAAGCTGAATGACCTCAAAGATGCTCCAGATAAAAGCAGTCAAAAGTGGTTGTGTTAGGTCGACCACCAAGATGAAACCCTTTTGATTGGAAATACATTTTTCCAGCAGTTGCTAAACAACTGGGAATTGTGTTGTGATGGAGATAAGTGATTAATGTGCTAAATATATGCATTAAAAAAAAGAGTGTGCTGTAGGATGAAAAAGCAAATGAGCTCTGGAGAGAATCCACGTCGTCAAATTTACAGCATATTTGACTCTCCAGAGTTGAAATAATATAATTAAGTCTCCCCTCCCTCCCAGCAGTTATATCTATCTATCATTTGCTGATGTTTTTGTGTCACTCACTCTGGTGAGACAATGGAGCCTTTTAACATGATTAACAAGCTCATCCAAGGAACAAAACACTCACTTGGGTTTGGAGAGTTTGCTTGTTGGTCTCACCATCACACCATCTAGTTTCCAAAATTACCTGACACAGAGTTGAGGTAACACCATATGTGTCACACAACTGAAAATAGAAGTAGGAGTGGAGCTGTGACAAAAAGACAAACCGGCTACATTAGCCTAAAATCCACTTTTAGGATTGTGCTCAAATGATGAACGACTTCTTTTGCCATAGTCTACATGTTTTTAAGACTGCTCTTGTTTTTTTGGTTTTCAGACACAGTGTTCTGGTTTTCTTCCCAGTTTATGGTGAGGGAACAGTGAATCATATTCAGTTTTGCATTCCTCCATTAATCAAGCAATACCTTGGCTACCAAAAAAAAAAAGGTTAAAAAAAAGAAAAAGAAAAATCAACCTTTTTGCTTCCTCTCTCTGCAGCCTTTGACTGTTCTGAGTAGCAGTGACGTAACTGAAGGTCATGAAGCCTCATGCAGCCAATGCCAAGACACCACATTCCTTCCACTTGGTTTACCTGCTCAGGTAATATTGTGTGACTGCTGCTGTATCCATGGCAATGAACACCTGCAGATGCCCTCGACCCGGGCTCCTCCGACGGGCTGATTAGCATGCATGGATGAGGCCTGAGCTCTTCTCTGATTGGTTCTGTCAGCTCCTGGCATGGGCTCTGGCTTACCCCTGCAGAAGACCTAGCTGGCTGCATGCCCCCCCCTCCCGTCATGCTCACGCCTGCTGTATTCCACATGACTAGACAGAATGTCTCATGGCATCACATGCGGTGATAACAGTCTTTCTATGTATTTGCCTCAAAATGTTGATAGAAAAAAATAAGCATTAGTAGCAACAGAATCTCTAAATCTGCAGCCAGCAGAGGTTTTTCTGGATATTTGACACTGCTATGAAAAACGGACATATTCTTATGTCATCATATTTCCGCTGGTCTCTCAGGGTGAGCTCTTTTCATCATTTCTCCAATCTGTTGCCATTCTGCAAGTCACACCTTTTGAGGGGGCGACTTATGAACGCGTCAGCTGAAAAAACATGTGATGTACGACCCCATCAGCCGCCACTTTTGCCCTCTGATTTGATTCTCCACTTCCTCTGTCCCAGCCCTGCAGCCCAGATAAAAAGGAACCTCTTCTAAGGTGTTTCGCAAGGCATTATAAAACGGTTGCCATGGATACCCACTCTGAACAGGCTCCACATACAGGCAGCAGAGAAGGAAATGACAGATGCAATATTTCACATTTCAAAAATTCCCTTTTTCTCTCGTCAGCAATGCAAAAGCTGACGGACCAATGTGTTAATAATGCCAAAGATCGAGACCCTAAAATGGGTCTGTGAGGCTGTTAGGTTAGTCCAACTGAAGGGCTATTTGCTTCTTGCTCCACAGAGGTGGGTTGAATGGTATTTTCCGTCTCATTTGGTCTTTGTTGTTTCTCCCTGAAGAGATGACCTATATTATCTAGGATGGGAGATCAAAGAAAGCTTCCTCACTGTGATCCCATGAAGCTTGCATCTTACAAGCCTCAAGAATCAGCCCTTATTGCGCAACTGCCTCGCTGCACTGGAAAATGTGGCCATGAAGCTAAACAGTGGAAAAACTGCTTCTTTGTAGCTGCTCAGCCTTCAGGATTCATGAACCTGCAGTTTAGGAGGAGCAGAGCTTTTGATGTTGAGGATTGTAATTACTGTCTTTTCTAGAGATAATGCACACTCTGCTCAATGCTGTTTATTATCCACTTCATAAGCATATTCAGAGAAAGTGGTGCAAAAAGAAAGAACTAGTTTTTACATTTTGTTTGAGCCAACTTTGGTACAACTTAAAAGAGTTGTCTGAGCTTCCTATCTGGACCTATATTCCATTACAGGAACATATTACGTCCATATTTTACCCATGAATTCCCATTAGTGTTACCAGCTGATGATATGTGAGCTAACGCTGGCCTCTATTTGTGTTCGGGTCCTTGGTTGCCTATTCATCAGCCATTTATACTGTGGTAATGAAACAAGGTTACAGTGGGAACTGGTTACCTGCTGGGAGCAAGTGTTCACCTGCTGCTGTCCACTCCCACCCTCCTCCACCTGCCCACACTCTCCTGATCCTTTCTGCTCGATAACCCAACTACCTGCTGAAACTGGGTGTCTCGTTCCATTTCCAGTGCTCCACATGATGTCAGAGACACATGGCTGCCGAACATAGAAATGGATCGACCAGAAATGCCCATATTTCTCCATGACCTGTATCAGTCGCTGTGCTGTCATGCATCTCATTAGCCACAACCACAAGCAGCAGATGGACCCTTATGGTCATTCATCAAAAAAAAGTCTTCTCCCTATAGTATTGAGCAGACAGTGGTGCAGATGATGGTTAGTGTGGGAAGTGTGGTGTGATTTATAAGGAGCTTCGCCTTTCCGATGTTTGAGTTTCCACTGTGCAAGATAATGAAAGTTGTAAGTTGAAAGTCTAAAACTGAAGGTCAGCAGACTAAATTGATGTGTTTGGGTTTAACTATTATTAATTGTATTATAGTTTGGTCAAGAAGAATACCTTGGGTTTTAAAAGCTATTGTGTCTTCTTGCCCCTGTTTGGTGCAGTGACATCCTCTGCAGTGATTTACACAAGGATGCTGGAACTTCCTATTAAAAGACTAAGACCAACAATGATCCTGCTGTCAAGTATTGCCTATTTAGCTAAACTGTAAATTGCTTATTCCTCTCCTCACAGATCTAAATGGAAATCAGTGGAACTATTAAAAAATCCATTAAAGACACATGACTGAGTTGCACCATTGCACTGGGTGGCATGTTTCTTTGCTACCATCAATATGGCCATTGTAGTACATTTTGAGTCCATTCTGCTGCTTTAAATACACACTGTAGTGCCCAAATGTGTATCAATCCGCAGCTGAAAATAGTCCTTCACACATGCACTATTTACTCTTGTTTGAGTACTGTTTGCTAAAAGCAACAGCACCCAGGTGTTTTAGGAATTTACTGAGTCACACACACAGTTGACATTTTTAAGGATTAATGATTTCAGTAGAAGCCAGTGGGCTTTTGTAGGGTAGACACACCAACATGTCATTGGTCTTTTAATGGTATTTGGTAAATAGAAAAATATTTAAAAAATAATATATTGTAATATCAGACTTATACATTAAGCACTGACTGCACATCTAAAAAGAGAGGAGGCAGATTCTTCACTCCTCAACAACTCAGAGCAGTTGTTTTTACCATAATTGATGACCCATCGTTTCCCACAAGTCTCTACAACGCTCTCAGCAACTGTGTCTTCATTTCTAAGGCCTCAGAAGGGAGCACAGCTTTTATCTCTCCAACTGTGAAGCCCTCTGACTCCTGCAGCAACTGAGGCGGTAATGATGACAACGTTTCCTGGAGGTAGCTGATCTCTCACTGAGCCCATATTCCAAGTTTCCACATCCCCAATTAGCCGGTAGAACCCAATCTTAAGAAATGAAATGAACCCCCTGCAGCTCCTGAAGCTGCTTCACATAGATCTCGTAGCTGTTAGCCAGCATATTACTGAAAGAAAAAATGTCTGACAAGTGAAGGAAGCTAGAGGACAAAGCGAAGTGCCAAGAATGTCTTCTTCGTTCCTGTGGCTGTGCAGATAGAGTAACAAAGATTTCAGAAGGAGATCCACTGAAACTATTTTCGACACTACAGTACATGTGAGCCCTACTGTGGTGCACAGTCGACTGGGATGCCTGGATGTGTGAGGGATGATCTATTTTTTGATAAGCATCAGAAATTGGTATAGGAGCAGATCTGATGTGGCTTGAATAGAACTGTGTATAGGAGACAGGATGGGAGAGGGGTGTCTTAAATAACTGTGACAGACATGATATGATCACTAAGGAATAAACTGAATTATTGAATTACTGCTGCAGAGTAGATGGGAATGCAACTCCCAAAGAAGAAACCTCCAGTATTAGTAGAGTGCGACATAACGAAAGCACAGAGTCTATCTAGTCTCTCTTCCTCTGTCTTTCATTCTCCTCTTTTCTCTTTTTGATTTTCTCTTTTTTCTTTCCTTGCGACAGTGAATACCCACTGAACCCCTTATTCATCAGCATGCTCTAGGTGAGTGTAATTAACTCGAGATGTCTTGATAAGAAATGATTAAGTATGTGAGGTAAAATAATTAGGGCAAGACAGAAAGTCTATCTATGAAATAATGTACATTTTTTGCACCCTCTTCAAGTGTCTGCAGTCTACTCTGTCAACTGTTAACTGTACTTCCCATAACTGTTAGATAGCCAATAACCTGTATATTTCTCTTTAGCCCTACATTGTGTAAAGACTAATGAATTTGTGTTTTTTTTCCCTCCTTTTTAATATGCTTAATTAATTAAGCAGAGCAGGTGCTGGCAAGTCTTTGGCACAGAGCGCATTAGCCACTGTCAACAAAGTTCCATTTGAGGGAGCTCACAGTGAATCCCAGACCCCATTTCATGGGTAGAAAAGTAAAACCAGACTTTGTTTTAAAATGCAGAGAAAGTAGGACATGTCAGCGTACATTTGTTGTAAATCTGAGAGTGTGTTCTCAAACTGATTGCTGATTGGAATCAAGAGTTGTTGAGGGGGGAAGTAATCTCTCGAATGAGAGATAGTACTCGGGGAATGATGTGCAGATGATGAGTAACAGCGTTGGCTGGTGTGGTTTGATTGGATTCAGCTGCTAAACCTGAAGAGTTCATTTCCACATTAATATTTAGGAAGTTTTAAAAATACAGTAGGCTATATATTACATTTTTGGAGCTGAGCTGCTTATCCATGGCTACTTAAAATAAATGCGATAAGGGTACAAGAACACTTGGACAGGCTGGTGAAGCTTCCATCTGTGGCCCTTCAGGAATGACAGCAACTCTTACACGTTAGGTATTAGCATGAAATTCGTATCATTTCTACAGACTGTTAGAATGCATTTTACTCTTTGTAACAACAGCTGCTTTTTTCCTCTCTTTGAGATCTTGAAACAGCATATTTTGGAACATTTGTTCACAGTAACAGAGTTAAGACGTTGTAAGCCTCTGTCAGAAGCTCAGAAACATCTGTTGTGTATCACTGTATCTTCCTATACTGCACAAGTTTACAGAGCTATATTGAAATCTGCTCCAGACCTCCAGACCTCCACCGCACTGGTTAAACACCAGGGATTAAAGACAGCTCTTTAAAACCCCCTGGATTATTTCCTATGTCCCTGTATACTTTGACTCTAACTGCGGCATGCACACTGGAGTTTTCTCTGTTCCCTCCACTAATTTATGCCATAAACAAAACACATTTCTGGGTCATAAATTCGCAGTAAACTCTCTGGAGCATGAGCTCTAAGCTTTGTTATTCACGCTCCTCCCTGCCCAGCGTATAGCTGCTGCCTCTGTCTCCAGTCTCACATCACTGAAACACATCTGGACTCTGTCATATTTCATTTTGTTAAACGTGGGGGAAGCAGCATACCAGCAATTAAAAAAAGGTAACCCATGGGGAAAAAGTAAGGACAAGAAGAGACATGATGCAAGACATGATGAATCTGGTGCATTCAAATGAGCCTTTTTCTCACTTCACCTACACTATGTGCAATTCGAAACCCATAACATAGCAATTTTCTTTCATGCATTGTATTTTTTTAACAATTTATAACAGGCATCAGGTAAATAAGTAGCTCGTGCATGCCATTTGTTATTGTCAGCGTGAATATTCCCAGGCCATTGTGCAAAAAAAAAAAAAAAAAACATAGACTATATGGCAAAAACGCAAATGTCATGGTTCTTTAAAATAATCAGTCAAGTGTAATTCAGCACTGTTACTGATTTTTGTGTCCACACAGGAAAGAAAAAACATCTGGAAGTGTTCGGAGTGTAACATGCAGCATGATAAATGTCCTTAGCAGCTCTCGTTTTTCACGTTGTCCAACAATCAGCACCAATGGAAATGCGGTTGGCCCGCCCCTGCCGGTCTATTGTGAATCCGCGTTCAACTGGAAACCACTCTTCCAGCCTTGGCACCAAAGTGGCGCACCACGACATGCAGAGCTGAACGAGGAGTGCGCCTTTGAAGATGCTTGATTGCCAAGCCACAATTTCTGGTAAGAGACGCGCTGTTTTATGATTCTTATTTTTAATTCATTTATTTATGAATTTATTTTTCCGGATCACCATCAGTTCGTCCTGCGCCTTTACCTCCAGCTGAACATCCGTGCTTCTTTGGCGTTTAGTAGTCTTATCTGATTCCTCGCAGACTCCAAACAGGCCGTGTCGAAGTAAAACGCGGTTTGAGAAGTCTTTTAATCTTGTGACAGATTGGTTTAGTGGGAGAGCATTTTTTTTTTATCTCGAATAAATCGACGGACACGAGTTTTGATGTGAGGGAGGCGTTGGACTTGAGGCAATACGCTCTCTAGCCCGTTTACTTTTACCTGTGAGACTAAAATGGTGATTTTGTGGCAGTTTGATGGAGATATTTCGGTTTGTCTAATACATCGTGCGTCTTATCTGTCAAATTGGGGAGGGACATAAAGTAAAAGAAGGGTGGAGGAAAGGGAACATGTCAGTATTTTAAACGCAGCTCTATTTTATCCTGTTAAACTTTTTTTATGGCTGCGATTTTGTTATTAGATACTCATCACTAATAAGTTAGCCGTGCACATCAGTCGAGACCGGCATTATTCATTTATACCGCGGTATAGTAATCACCACACAGCTCTGAGTTGTAGTGTTAGTAATGAAAGCATGGGCTTCGTCAGGCCGTGGAAGAGGTGTGGATGTTTGTCATCTGTCTGCACCTCGTGAGCCCCCAAAAATACTGTGTTTGGCTTTGTCTTAGAGCCGAAGTGCGTCGCTGTGGCTCTGGACATTTTCAGGGCACCTCCAGCTGCACAGCCGCTCGCATTGGCTTCACGGGCAGAAGTGAAACAGATGCTGCCGTAATGTCAACAGTCGATTATTCATGCAACATTGCGTGAAAATGTGCGCCCCCGCAGCTCGGACGGACTGAGCGTTAACACCACCCTCCTCTCCATCCTGCCAGACGTAGCGGCTTGTAGGTGACGAACCGAGGAGCTGACAGCTTCCTGTTCAGCACCGCAGACAGAGACACAACCCGACGTGTCCACACCCACTTCTGGTCCACGTTACTGCTGCCCTTCTCTCCCCAAACACAGAGAGGAGAGAGGTCCGCCTACGCTTATCAGTTTTAGTGCAGGTTGACTTGCTCTCATCCGGGAGGCATTTGAGTGGTTATTGGATGTGATATACAGAGACCGTCGCTATAAACAGCAGCTGAGTACCGGTGTGCTGTTTGCTGAAGCTCAGGTGCAGAGCTCTGTGTTCTATACTTTTCCGTGGCAACTGCTTGTAATAACTTGGATCATAATGGGATTTCGAGGGCCTTCATCATCGTTATTTTGACTGTTGAGCCTGGGAGAGCAAACACCCAGAGCAACCTTTGAAAATGTCTTATTAATTGCTGCTCTGAAAGGAATTTGTGGAATAAGTATGAACCTAAGCCCTAAGTCATACACAATTAGGCGAGATTAGTCAAACTAAATATCTAGCCCACAGCACAATCAAGCTAGAGTCTGTCTAATTAATCAGCCTTATCCTCTGATTATTATGCTCCACATGTGGTTGAAGCTCATCAGCAGATGCCTGTAATCATGATAAGTGTTGGTTGCTCCATTGCCCTTCGACTATCACGCAGCAGCGACTGGTTTGTGCTGCATGGTCAGAAAACCAAAAACAAATGCAAACACCTTCTGTGGCAGAGACCTTGTCGGCGTGTAAACAAATGACTAATAGCTCATATTCGCCTTTGTGATGTGCTGTATGTGAAGGATGCTGTCATGGTGAAGCACTGCTGCGTTGGCTGATGGTGAAATGGATTTGGGTGGAAAGCAGGAGGGAGAGTGTTGGTAGGAGAGGTTGGTGGGAGAAAGGAGAGGCAGGAAGAGAAAGAGAGTAAGGACGCAAGGGTGAGGTGGAGAGAACATGCCTGCTGGCCTCCTGTCTGGACACATTATGTTTTTATAGGCTGATATCGCACCGGCACAGCTGAATATAGATAAATAGCACTCCTTGTTCTCTGCTGTCAACTTGGGTATTTGTCTCTGTTTCGCTTACATCATCATATTTATAGATTCAGCAGCAGCAGCAGATGGATGTTATCTGTTGGTTGTGGTGTCCATCTGATGACTAATATTGCATCTGCCTTCAGCTGGATTTGTGCAAAGGAGCAGAGTTTGCTGCACCTGTAGGATAATCTCGGATACAGGGTTGGATAAAACCAACTATGGATCCTGTGGCAAAAATGAGCCATGGGCCCAAGCCCCCACCTCCTCTTTCCTCTCGAGCCTTTTTACCTCAGAAGCCAACCAGTATTCCTACGCTGGAATATTAAAACCCCCTGAAAAACGTGGCTTCAAATCTTAAGTATGTCTCTATAACATGAAATATTCATGACTAAAAAAAGCAACATCAAAGTTAAAAAAAAAAACATCTTTAGCTATTTTTTATTTAACACTCAAAAACTGCTTCATCAGGACTGTGTGGTTGTGGTTTGATCAGATTTGACTGACATTGACTGAAAAACCCATCAACTATAATGTAATTCTGTTTAAAAGCCCAGAAGTATGTGACATATTTTTCCTGAGTCCTGACCACAGAACACAGAGAATTAAAGAAATACAGAAATCTCCCATGTGACATTACTAAAACTATTCTAACTTTGACAGAAACGTGTTTCCATGTTGGACTCTAGCATAGTAAGAAGTTGATTGACAAAAAGTTTTTGGGGGGCCTTTAAAGGTATAACAACTTGATGTGTAAACCTTAAAATCCTTAACATTTCAGTTTATACTGTGTTTTATTGGTGCATATCACCAAACAAATTTGTAAATTATCATGAAGTACTTGTGAATGAACCTGGGGCCTTCATGGTCCCGAACGGTTAGTTGCCAGCTTTGCCAGGTCTGTAATCCAGCCTTGTATGTATAATAAATCCAGATTACATATTTAGTCTCTTAGTGAAATGAACATATTTACTCTGAGGCTGTTTCTATATGCCTAAACGTTCTGCTTATCATGTATATGATTAAACTTATGCACTCTCTTTTCTGATTCGTGCCATTCCAGGTTGAGTGACAAGTCTGCTGTCCCATCGCCACCATGATAGCCACAGGTGGCCTGCTGCGCATGAACAGGCGCCAGGATTCCCTCCGCTCCAAAAACCGGGCAGAAAACAAAAGGAAGCGGAAATCCAGAAAAAAGAAAAAGAACGATGTGGTGGTGGTGAAGGGGAAGCTCAATCTGTGCTCTCCAGCCGGCTTGGTGGCTGCTGTTGGAGTTATAGTTCTCATAGTGGGGATTTCTATGGCTGTACTGGGCTACTGGCCCAGCCAGAACCAGCACGAGTACCAGGAGCGCCGCAGAACTGGAGCATATCACTCCAACAGGATGAGCTACTCCAAAAGTCCACCTGTTTCCTCAAACTTGACCAATGATAAGCTTCCCTCCGACCACACAAATTTATTCAACCAGAGCCATGCTAACAGCAGCGCCCCCAGCTCCTCCCCTCACTGTGGCTTCCTCTGTGACTTCCTGGATAATTACCTGTACTCAGACAATCTGAAAGTCTTCGGACCGCTGGTGATGGGAATTGGTATTTTCCTCTTCATCTGCGCCAATGCAGTCCTCCATGAAAACCGGGACAAGAAAACCAAAATCATCAACCTGAGGGATATCTACTCCACAGTGATAGATCTACACAGCATACGGTCGAAGGAATACTCACCTCTCAACGGTTTGGTGAACTACACTCAGTCGAGGAGTGCTGAGGGCCCGTCGGGCTCCTTCCCTGCAAGTGGGATGCTCACTCGTAGCTCCTGGCCCTCCACTGGACTTGGTTTCCAGGGTGAGTTAGGCGGTGATGAGGTGTTTAGACACCCATCTTTATCCAGCAGGCCTCGTAGCTGGTCCAGAGATGTCCAGACCTTCACAGACACTGTCTACAGCATCTACAAAGACTACAGCAATAGCAGCAAGCAGGCGCCACAGCCCCGACAGTGGGAGACCACCTCCATCGTCACCTCCTCTGTGAATGCTTTCACCCTCCCTGTGATCAAACTGAACAACTGTGAGGTGGAGGAGTCGGAGAGAGCAGAGGCAGAGGGGCACTCAGGGGAAGGGGTCATTATTGAGGCTGCTGCTAAAAACATTAGCGAGGAGGAAGGACAGGCCAGCAGCAGCCAGACTGACAAGACTGACACCAAGGAGAAGGATGCCTCGACTACAGACGCCCCCCAACCCCATCAGAGCCATGAGGACATATCCACAGACACAGCTGACCAACAGGGAGTGCCGCAGGCTCAGCCTCAACCACAGTGGACCCAGCTGTTTCCTCCATCACCTGTTGCCAGGGCGATGGGGTCACGGCTGTCGCTCAACTCCCTCACGGATCAGCCCAGGTCTGCACGACGCTGCAGCCTGTCTGTGTCTGTGTGTAGTCAAGGCGACAGAGCCAGGCGCTTCAGCTGCCCTCGTCTGGAGCGCTCCAACAGTAAGGGCTACATCAAACTGACTGATCTGGGGGGCGAGTCCTTCGAAGCCCCCGACACAGACACTTCTTTAGTGGCCACTGAACAGGACATAGCAACAGACGCAGCAACATCAGCGGAGGAAGAAGCTCAGGGAGGGGACGACCTGGTGACACCCAGCACCTCTGCAGACTACTAGACTTTCTTTTGTTTTGTTTTGCTGATGAGCCTCTTAAAACTCTTTGATGTCTTGTTCTTTGCTTCGTACTTTCTTCTCCAATTGCTGATGTGTGGCCATTACAGAAGAAAGGAAACGTGGAGAGGAAGCAGCTAAGGACTATTGAAACATAGCCATGAACACTCAAGAGCAAAGCTCTTTATAAATACCACATCCACAGCTCAATATTCAGATGTAATTTTTCTATTTTTTCCAATGTAGCAAGAGCAATACTAAAGACTTGTACAGAGATTTAGTAAAGGTTTGTAAAAAAAAAAACAAAAAAAAGAGAGAAAAGAAAAGAAAATCTGATTGGACGAGTTTTAACTTTTCTTTTGTATAACAGTAGGGCAAACATTGTAGCTTGTAGAAATGCCAAAACTGTCACTGAGAACTACTGTTCTAAATGTTGTACTGTAGCATCAATACATGCCACAGAAAACTAAATAGTCTAGATTTATTTCTCTACATTGTTCTGTGAATACCACGTGAATAGGTGAACTTAATTGAATCTCAGGTAGACGTTTGGTTTAGGATCGGGACCTTGAGGACAAGGTCTTCCCTATGTGCACACTTGTTTATATGAAGCATTCATGGTTGAATAAACTTGACTGTAACACCTCCTGTCGGGTCTAAAAGGTGTCAATGTGTGATGTTAGATTAGACGCAGCGACTTGCCTCGAATAGTTTAAACCTGCATTTAAGAAAAAATTTAAAAGAGGAAAGTCTAAAACAAGTTGGACTACGCTTGATTAAACGTGTAGAAAACCGATAGATTTTGTTTTCTTGCACTTTAGCTGCTCTTCTCATTACTGGGAAAGACTGCAGTGGTATTGATGTTACATTATCTGTGCTAAATGACCTGAGACCAGAAACCTATAAGTGACCTTTGCAACAGCCTTTTTAATAACTGGCTTCACTATTAAAAAGGGAAATTAGCAGGGACCTATCTGCTGATTCAGATGGGTGGCAAATTAAAGGAGAACCAGTTGCCTCTAGGACAACTTCAGTGCTCCTTGGTTCAGATTTTATTCTTTTACTCCAGTACCATGTTTTCCAGAAGGCAAAATTGTCATCAAATACGTCACTTCAAATTCTCCCACTGATTTTCCAATGTTGCAGCATACTGTCCATATCGTTTTCATACTCTGTAAAACCATTCACCTGTGATGAAGCATCAGAATATGTTTTTACACTCATTTATTCAGGTTTGTCTTTAAATTGGCACTCATCTGTATTTTTGCTTTCACTACATACTGTACGACACCACGTTTTGCATGCTGTAATGCAGAGGTGTCCAAACTGTTCCACAAAGGACCGTGTGACCTCTGCTGTAATGGAAACACTTTCCACATGGCTTTCTACCTGAGGTCGAAACTGGTCATCTGAATGTGGTCCCTGAACCAACAAGGGTCCTTGAGAGGTTTTGAGCGTAGCTACAAAAACCGGAGTAGTTCAGTTTTACTAGTAGTGGAATGTAATCATTTTCTGCTGCTTTATACAATTATTAACAGTGTTTTAGAGGACAATGTTGTGCTTTTTACTCTATCGCTTACTAGGTACTTGGCAGCTGTAGTTAGTCACCACTTATTTTGAAGGGTAAGGTTTTACATAACATACGGGCAGTTTGTGGTTCTGCTGAATCGCAGTGCACGAAGCAGGGAGGTTTTTCTGTTATGTAGCTTACCCTCACTGATACAAGCAGGGTTAACAAAGTAATGAAAACACCTATCACTATAATGCAATACAATTCAACAGCACCACGAATTTCAGCCTGCAAAATGATCATAAAATTGAATTAACAGTCCCCCCAAGACAGTTTCATCAAAAACTGAACACCATTACTTTCACGGAGTCAGGATTTATTACAGAACTGCTGTCTTAGACTGCATTATTTTTTTTTAGCTCAGTGCATTTTAAGCAAAAAAAAAAAAAAAAGGAAAAAAGAAAAAAGAGGGATTTGTAATGGCACATAAATAGCTGAAATTAGTTCCATCTCGACCATTAAAACTTTTTATGTCTGAAAATAATCCAATGCTGTACTAACACACATCAGAAATCAGTCACACTGATTGTTGATACTGTGAATTCTATTTTACATATCTTTACTACATGAATGCAGCTTTGATTTCTAGTATGTAAAGGATCTGAATACTTCTTCAGCCACTGATTTTCACATGCCAACACAACAAGTTCAGCACAAGTTCAGTTAAACATATCACCGTGTGTTTGGTTTGCAGCCTTATCATGGAAGCATCTAACGTGGCCACCTAGTGGTCATGTGACATAAAGAGTATCATCAAACATACCCTTGTTTCTTCAAGCTGCCACCAGGTGGCACTGGGACAGTGTCGGTTGAGTTGTTACCGTGGGCGTGCCCGTTCATGAGCAGAATGGGGGCCGTTTCGGAGGCGGGATGGGCGGGGTTAGCACGGTCCATCTCCGCGAAGGTTTACCAAAGCAGGCGCCTACAGGTGTCTGGTCCTTTCCAACCTGTCGAGCTCCGCGTCGGGTTTCCAGGTCTGTGGAAACACACACTGGTCCCAGCTCGTGGTTTAAGGAGTTTCTGCTCCCCGCTCACAAGAGTCAGGTAAAGTGTCCTGTTGTGTTTATGTGAGTTGTTTGCGCGGCTTTGGGCCGCGTTTAACTACACTGCTTATTCAAACAGTTTCGGGACAGTGAATTAAGTTTGTCTTGCATAGTTGGGGCAGAATGATCTACACCGTAACGGGTTGTTGACATCTGGCGGGGTAATTTCCAGAACAGAACACAACGTGTATCCACTCATCAGTAACATTTTTGTTTCATTTTCATTTGTTCTTCTGTTGCAAACACCGGACTTTCCAACACACGGCGACCTGCTGCTTTCCTGCGAACTGGGAATGTGAAATGGTGAGTACATGCGTTCATTGACAAAAGCGGGAAGTGTGACACATAACACTTGAGGAGTTCACTCACAAAAGATAAAGTCATGGGCCGACAATTGTCTGACTGGGTACATTTAAAGAGACGTCAGTTTTGCGTCTCTAATTAAGGCTAGAGGGTCAAACAGAAGGCCAGACTGTCATGAGGGGTTAAGGGTTGATATCGTGAACACAACTCTTTGACACAGCTTTGACATATTTTCAAAATGCTGAGGTGTGCAAAAAGTTGATATAGCAGCTGTATGGAAGTGAAAATATTTCAAAAACACTATTTCCTGGTCTGATATCAAAATTATTTCTGGTTTAAGAAGTCCACAGATTGTTTCTCTATAAGACTTTGATCTGAGGGCCTTTGAACATGCTGATTTGGTTCTGTCATGCTGACATCTCTTCAGACTCTTTATCAGCATTTTTTTCTTGTGGCTGTTTCTTAACTCATAACCGCTGAGCAAGCACAACTTGTTTTCCTGGACACGTACATTCACAGACACACCTGATCAAAAGTTTGCTGGGCACAGGCAGGCGGTTCGGAAATGGGAAGTGCTCACAGCATGTGTTTCTGCTTAGATTCTCCCCGAAATAGAAATGTGAATGAATCAAAGAAGGACGAGCTCTTTGTTTTAACACTGTCTTTCATGGACTCTGATCTGCAGATTTAGACTAAGAGAGGTAAAGACTTATGTCCTGAAAGTCCATATGTCTGTAATTAAGTCTCATTTGATATTTAGAGTTTTAGACATATATTTTTAAGATGGACTGTTGCTTTTTATTTGACCACATTCTTGCAGTTCAGTAGTTCTAACAGGTTTATGAGGTTGAATGATGAAGGTGAACGTACAGGACCAGAGAGATAAGGCCGGGCAAAGTCCGTGGGACTTGTCATGTTCATTGGCTGGTGGTACCGTGTACAGTCCTGCATGCCTCTCTGTACGGTGTTCATTAATGGACAATATGAAGTATTCCTGAGCTGGGAGTTTGCTGTCACCATTTACACCAGTTACTTGTCTTCAAGAGACCTTAGTATGTAAAATGTACTTGATGTATGTCACATGAATGCAGGGGAGGTAGTAATATGTCATCCAATAGCTGTCTTACATAATTTACAGTTGTCTGTGCTGAGAGTTGGGACCAAAGGCAGTGGATTCCCAGAAAGAAAAATGATTGATTACTCCTTGAAATTGTACACATTATAGTCAAAACTCTGACAAAGCCACAAACCAAAGCTCATAAAGCTGCTTTCTATAACAAAGTCAAACATTTGCTTTCTCCAACAATAAAACTGATCCTCTGAAATCTTGACTGCAAATCTTAAACCTGGAATAACATAATTTTGTTTTGGGCACCTGGGGTCAGCAGAGAAAAGCTCATCATTATCATACCCTTTTAAGTTGATATGACAAACTTTTTAGCAACCAGTTGCTTATTTACTCAACCAGCAGTTATGGGGCAACATTGTGGATCATTTGAATAGGCTAGGTGGCAAATGTATATCCAATCTCCAGTCTCTTATAGCACTATTTTTGGTCTCTTCCAACCCCCAAAGGGACATGTTTAGCTCTTTAGCTGCTACATGCTCTACCATGTTCACCAGCTAGTGCCTGTCTGTGTCTGTCTGCTGTTTGGTGCTGAGCAGGTAGTGCACAGTGGTTTATTTTGAGATTCTTTTTCCAAGAAAAGCTGCCTAGAGTGGCCAAAAATGACGTTATGAGTGTGGTGAGACTGCACCAAAACAGTGAAACTTCTGGCCAAACCAAAACCAAAAAAGGTGTTCATGTAGGATCCTGTCACTCGTAGTTACAATCTGCCTGAGGAAAAAAAAACGTGTCTGGGCTTTTAAAGTGGAGTTCCATTCACGCATTATTTCCATAGGAGAGGTTTTCAAGATAATGTCCACAGCACATAAACTGGCAGCATACACCGGAAAGCTACACTGTTCAAATGTCATAATCTCATGAGTGTAAATTCAAGATGGAAAGTTGCACTTACAGAACAGCTAGTAAACATTGTGCTTTATATATGTGACACCAACTCTAACATGGGAAAGTGTATTTAAATTTTGTGGGTGACCGCGTTTCTGGCCTGGTGTTTCCAAGCCTGGCCACAGGAAGGCTGTAATTATGGGCAAGCAGTGGGGAATTTCCAAATTCTGACTTTGAGTGGAATGCAGCCTATGTACGAAAACTTTAGGTTTCAGGTTTACTCAGGTACAGAGTCTGAAGAAGTGATTTAGGTATTACAATTGAAAGGCCAATTCTGGCAACCTAGAGTTAAGATCATCTTGTGACCCCCATGACCTTTGCTCAGAAAGAGAAAATGATCTCCAATGAAAAAACGGCCCAGCATGTTTTCACATTCTTTACCCCCATACAGGATGATGTAACAAGATTAAATGTAATTTCTGTGGCTCTAAAAAGGAGTCATTCATGTTCACAAGTGTTACTCCTCCTGCTGCAGACATCTACACATCTAAGACTTTTAGTGGCTCTACAGAAGAGATTTCCCTCTGTTATTTTGATGTAACATTGCCAGTGATAAAGACTATCTCCAACTATTCATCCCAGGAATTTAAATCAATATTAGTTTAGTTCAGGATCAATAGCACTGGCATTGTACTTCAGGAGAGGACATTATTTTACCCACTGCTCTTTGATGCTGTGACTCATTGTGCTGTGTGGCAAAATGAAGGATGTGGAGGGGCCATGTGTGTGAGTGAGTCAGAAACAAGGGGTTAAAGGTTAAAAGAAATAGTCTGCAGATCTCTGTCATTATCATGATTAGCGATAAGAAATTCAAAGGTTGAAGTAAAGTAATATCTGTAGACATTCTTTGAAATGAATGTTGGCTGAGCCAAGTGTTGAGTTATTACATTACACCGACAGCCTTCCCACAGTGCACATACCGTGTGTAAGATGGTGGAGCATTCCCAGTGGAATAACATATTAATTTTTTGATCTCCTTAGCTAAAAATATCTGCCAAAATATTCTGAAATTTAGAATTTTCTTTTTATGTTTAAGTCACAGTAATCCATTTTTTAAAATACAGAATATCATTTTGCATACTGTCATTCTAATAAGCAAATCAGAATATTTCCAATGAGTTATGGCTGCAACAAAAAATTATGTTTATTACTGATTAATCTGCCAGTTATTTTTTTCAATCTATCAATTAATTGTTTGTCTAAAAAAAGAAACCATCACTGTCCAAAACCCTAAAATATTCCATATGTTATCATAGATGACAAACAAAGACTTTAAATAATCATTTGAGAAAGTGAAATTTTGACAGTTTTGTTTGAAAAATAAAATAAAAAAATATATTTATTATCAAAATAATCACTGGTTTATCAGTGGCTAATAATTAGATCTTATTTAATCTTAATATTTAGATTTTCTCATGGACAGAAAATTAATCAGCAACTGTTTTGATCATATTAATTAATATTAATCTTTTCAGTCATTTTTCAGCAGATGCCAAACATTTGCTCGTTCCAGCTTCGCAAATGTGAGAATGGTCTGCTTTTTGTTTGTATATTGTAAATTGAATATATTTTGGTGTTGGGCTATTGGCTGAGCTAAACCAGCAATTTCAAAATGTCACCTTGAGCCTTAAGAAACTGCTTTTTTTTTTTTCGCTGACAAAGCAGATAAACAAATAATAAAATAATAATAATCAGAAGATTCATCTTCCTCCCTGTGTACAGTAAGTACACAGGGAGTTGAAGTGATCTGAACTCAACACGTGAGTGCAGTGCTGCTTATGATCACCAAAGCCTTCGGGGGCTAGAGGAGATAACACATATGACTCAATCTTGTTGAGTGGAGAGATAAGCTTGTTGGGAGTCTTGTTATCTCCCAGTGATATGGGGCGGTATGGGGCTGTCTTTGCCTTATAAAGCTACAGCTCCTGGGATGGCACCTTGACAGTCACAGGGTATTTATAGTGGAGAGTTGGGATTAGTTTCAAACTGGGCTTTGTTTGAAGTCTTCTTTAAATGTTCTATTGTGCAGAAACTTTTGTTTGCTGCCAAAAACTGTTGCGCTGCTTCCAGTTTATTTCCTCAGGGTATTGCTATGAACATTCAGACACTTGAGTGAATCCAAACCACCATGTGTCCCCTCACTTTTCAGTCACTACTAACCACAGAAGAAATAAAGCGTGCATCGAGTAGATTTAAGAATCATATGAAGGACATTTAATTTTTAGCCACACTCATCTTAGTCTTTGTTTAACATACATACTGAAATGATCATTGCATCTTATTTTGGGTTTACAAGATCAAATAAAAAATATGGATGAAAACAGAAAATCTGATTAAACGTGTTGTTTTGATTTAGACAGAAAAGAGACATGATCCAGTATCTTGGACTATAGTGCCAAAGTGAAATCAATTAAGTAAATGTCTCTACTTCGGCCACTTCATACACGTCTGCTTGGACATCGGACTATTTTAATTGTTCTGCCAAGCTGAAATATTGATATCCAAAGAAAGCTCTAAAAGGGAAGAGTGAGTCTAAATAATGCTGCAGTTTTTCTTTTCAACCACATATTCCCTCTCCCTAAAAAGTCCTTGTCTGCAGGGACTTGAAGGGCACAATCATTAGCCTGCCACTTACCAAAGGTTACGGAATACAGACCGCATTTATGATTCCTCGAGATAAGATGTGCTTCCTTCAAGCAAAAAGCAAGAAGGGAGTGGTCCTCATTGTTCTGCTAAAATCTCTTTTCACATTGATCTCTGTACCTTGGGCTTTACATGAAAGGAAGCCACAGCTGAAAAGAATGACATCTCTAACAGGCGATGTAGTGTGATGAGGGTGTGCTCGAGGTGTTGATTTGGGACCTTTTGCCCAGTTTGTGGTGTCAGAATAAGACACTAACTGGTATGTATGCTTGCTGACGTGCAGCCCTTTGGGAGTGAAGGCATTCACAGCTGAATCGAACATGGACAGCTGGGAACAGCAGCTTTGGTTAGTTAGAGGTAAAGTACAAAACAGAGGTAGAGCCAATTCACTGCAATAAGCAGTCAGTAATAACAATAGAGACTCAATTGTTTTAGATTGAAACCTCAGCCTGAAAGTCCTCTAATTAGAAATGACTTTATATCAGAACAAGATACAGAGAGGTGACAAATTAAAGGAAAAAACCCAAGTAAATGAGTTGAGAAACATAATGAATGCAGATGCTTCCACCCACGTACACTGCATGCTACAGCTAAGCAACTGACACCCATTCATGCTGTGTGGGATGTATAAAAATGCTGAGCAGGTCTAGTTGATTCTGATTTTGGATCAAGATCTAAGTGAATTTGAAACGGGGTTCATTGTTGGGGCACGGATGTGAGGAGCTTCATTCATAAAGACTGCTCAACTGGCTGGTGTTTCAATAGGAAGTGACCAAAGTGACAGATGTCAGCCAATGGGGTTGGACATTTGATGGCCGTGATGCTCGTGCATTAGTGTGATATGTAAGGAAAAACAGAAGAGCAACTCTTCCTCAGGTGACTGAGAATGTCAGCGCAGGACGTGATCAGACTGTGTCAGCAAGAACAGTCCGTCGAACCCGAATTTGAAAGTTCATTGGTGGGGGGAAAAAAACCATAACCACAGATATGGTGAGATGAGTCATCCTCCACCATATTCTCAACAAGTGGACGAGTGCATGTGAGGTAATCCGGTGGCTCTGTTCTGCTATGGGGGGTATATAGATGAGTGATCACCTCCTAGGTAGCGGTCACTTCCCCATCCGTGGGACACGGTGGGACACTGACTGGTTTGATGAGTATGAAAATAATGTGAATTAAATGCTGTGGCATGTTTTGGTTTTTCCTTTTATTTTTTTCTCATCTGTAAAGTTTGTTGCACAGTTTTGCAGCACACATCATTCAGTGTTTCAAGGGCCTTGTTGTTTTCCTGATTATGATGGCTGTGTGTGTGAAAGCCTGAAGACAAAATGGAAATGTGATTCTGTGTTTGGGCAGAGATCCTTTTAGACACAGCAATTATTTTCCTCCATACCCCGGGGATGGCAGGGAATGCTGGACAGGACTTGTTTTTTGGTTTTTTTGTTGTTTGTTTTTTTTTTTTTTTTGCTTTTAATTTAATTGGATCACATGGGTGATCTGCCGTGTATTGTAAGGGATACACTTCAGTGTATTTATTGATTGAAATGTCAGCTTGCTAGCTCTGACCGCAGCACTGGAAATTGGATTGGTGTAATGAGGTTCATAAGGTTACTGATTTTAGAGACATGGCCTATACACACATTCATACAAAGCAAGTTTGGCTGATTAAAATTTGAGAAAAAAATTGCTTTTCCACAAAACTTGGACTTCCGTAATTACCTTTAATTAAATACTAATAATTAATGTTATGTACTTTGTTGAATTAAGCTTTAATCACTAAATCTGCAAAGTTTCAAATCCAGTAAAATAAAACAGGAAATGGTTGTAGTTCTAGTTAAATTAACACAACCTTATGTTCCCCAGTTATGCTAATGGTTTTGAAAATTGTGAGCAAAGGCACTGGATTCAAGGTTAAAGAAGTTCAAGGTTAGGCTTTGCAGCCAATGAGCTGCACAGGAAGTAAGTGTCTGTACACAGCAGAAAAAAGTGAAGAGTCAAGCAGCCACATAAGCTAAGTAGACCAGAGATCACATGTTGTCTGTCTTGTGTGGTATTAATCATTCTGCCGACCAAGGGCTGCTCTGGAGGCTCTGAGGAGTCATTCACACTTATCTTTAAGTCACTATACATAGAGAGTGTGGAAACTCTGAATGTCAGATGTCTCTGTAGAAGTTTGAGACTGATATTTCACTTCTGCAAACATTTCTGTAAAGCAGTTTTTCATTTCATTTAAACCTCTCATGGATCATTTGTCAGTCATGCACAGTAGGATATAGTGTGAGCTGGACATTACTTCCTGTGCAGTGAAGCATTTTTCCTAAGAGGGATGTAATCATCAACGTATTAACTAACTTTTAAGGATAAAAAACAGATTGTTGGAGGACGAAGTTCAGTGCCTTTTTACACGCATTGCATAGAATAAAACTGGTCAGCAGTTAAACACTCGGCCTTCTCACTGAGGAGTGTGCTGCCTGTTTTATATTACCCACTGATGAAAAGAACTGAAAGCAGGTGGTGAAATATGCTTTGATATTTTTTTCTGCTGTGACCGTCACATTCCATTTGTCCTGCTGAAGCACTAAGTAGATGAGTGCTGTGTTTAGAGGTACTTTTCCAATCTACTTGATGAGTTTTCTTGGAATTTGTTATGATTTTAAAGGAATTGAAACAGTAACCTCAGCCTACTTTTCATACTGTCTTTGCTCATAATAACAAATCATTTCATTTTTTTCAACATTAAATCAAACATCTCTGGGTTTTGTGAAAGCTTTGTTTGTGCTGCCAGTACCACTGAAAATCAACACTTTGCAGCAGCGTTTTGCAGCTTTCACTGCGTTGATTCTCCAGACTGACAAAGCCATCGATTATAAAGCTGTAAGCACCAGCTTCCCAGCACAGGAGGTCACATTAGCCAGCCGTACACCTGAGCAAAACGGACTAGAGTTGAAAGAAATGAGGAACTCTCCACATTGCAAGTGCAGACGGTTTCTTTATGAGGTCCTCTTGGGAGTTAGTTCTTATTCTCAAATGGGGATAAAGGTTGGTAGTGTCAAATGCACTCAGCTCTGTCAATTAGTGATATTTGTGTTGTGCTTTTGTCTTCTTTCCGTGTCTTTTGTGTATGCAGTATAATACTGCACTCAGTTTTCATTACAATCAGGCACAGTGCATTTGTACCTTGAAACATGCTTTGAAATTGTCCTTACTTGATGTCTGCAGAAGAAAAAAAAACATAAAAAATTACATCATTTAAATCTTAGCTCCATTTGTAATTTGACATTTTTAACAATGTAAGGCCGTAAAAATTGACATTTTCTTTGAGGACAGCTAGTATGTAGCCCTTCACTTCCAATTTAAGATTGTTTACTACATTACAAGTGCACAGTCACCACCCACTAGCCAGACAGGCACTGATGAGCAATGCCTGAGACGATCAGCTGGGTCATGACGATACTCTGCCAGACTCCACCTGCTCTAAATGTATAGCACCTAAGATCACTCTGGGAAAAAAACATATTCTTTTGACAGCCTCCCTCAGCTATTATTTCTCCCCCCAGCATCGAATGTTTCAGGAACATGCTGTTACATCTATTGTCATCCCACTGTAGCTCTACACCTCTCTGTCCTTATCGCTGGTTGTTCGTAACGTTGGTGTTCAGGAATTAAAACTTGCGTGTGAAGTAGCCAAATCACCACTTATTGTAATGTGAAGTATACACTGTATGTATTCAGTGTTAAACATTCATTGTTGCTGCCATTGAGCTTGTTTTATGAGCTGTGCTACAATTAGCTAGAGGTTGAATGAGGAGCCAGCTGTCTGGCTGCTGTGCTCTGTGTGTGTTATTACATTTACCCTCTACTATCTACAAAGCACGCCTGCCATGTCTCTGTCACTATTTAGGGAATTCATTTATGGCTGCAGCAAAAATTTCTCTGAAGACGTAACGTGCATAACTGTGTGTTTTATATTTGCATAGCGTACAGTAAGTCTTGGCATGTGGTATACTACTTGAGCATGAAAGCAATTAGATGAAATAAAAGTCAAATGGGTGACCGAGTTGGGTCAAGTTCACACTGGGAGGCGGGAGGCAAAAACCCACAAATCCCTAGAGGGAACAACCCAGACACTAATTAAAAACTTTTATGTCTGTGTTTGTGCACACACGAACATAAAAGTACATAGAGGAGGGCAGCAGGTGTGTGTGTGTGTGTGTGAGTGTGAGTGTGAGTGTGAGTGTGAGTGTGAGTGAGAGTGAGTGAGTGAGTGAGTGAGTGAGTGAGTGAGTGAGTGAGTGAGTGAGTGAGTGAGTGAGTGAGTGAGTATCAGTATATTCATGTGATTACTTCTAACTTGTTCTAATATGTCTTGGATTCTGGTTCCCAGAGAGAATATCATAAAGTGCTCTAGACTGGGTACTAACAGTGAGAAAGTCTTTGAGAAGTCTGTTTGAAATTCAGTAGCCAACACTTCGTGTGTTTTGTGCTATATTCTGTTCAGTGATTAACAGCAAAATGTACTTAAAGAATCAAGAGTAGAAGTACTCATTATGCAACACAGTGGTTCCTGTTAGTGTTATACTACATCACTGGATTATTGTTACTGATGCCTTAACACATAAACAGCATTTTTACATTGTGGCTGGTTAAGGATGAGCTCATTAAACTGCTGTGTATACTAAATCTGTAACAGTGCACCATATTTTGCAAAGTCACCACTGGTTTTATGTGTAAAATCTTCATCTGCAAAGTAAGTTCAGCTGTCAGATAAAGTCAGGGAAGTAAAACGTTGAACTGCTGAGAACTCATATTCTGAACTGAGTGATTTGATTGAAGCGGAAAGCGAGTCCCATTTTCATTTGTGTTTACATATTCCCATGATGATTGAAGATAAATCATCGATTTTTCCATGAACCAGTTCTGAAATATTCTGGTGTGTAGATGATCAAAAGTTTAAATGGTTGTTTAACTTTGATGTGTTGCAGTTTGCTGACTTTGTCTCAAAGGCCTGGAAAGAATGCAAGGCTGACTTTTTTGATTTCTTTGCTATGACATTGAGAATGTTTTTGTTAGTGATTTAGAACCCTGTTTGTGGAAAATAACAACCTTAGACTGTGACTGTGAATGTTATACAAATTGGTTTTCTTTATTTTATTTTTTTAACTTTTTGTGGTATTGTTTTGAAGATGGATTCTGGATCTGGCTTATATGAACTTGTGGTGTACTATAAAATGTGAGAAAATAACAGAAAAATGCCCACAGATGCTGTCGAATTGCATGTTTTTTTCCAAAACCTGAAGATCCTTAGTAAACTGTCACATATAAGATAAGGCAATCCACACAGATGAGAAGCTGGTACCAGAGAATGTTTATGTATGCTTGATAAGTGGCTTTAATGATGTTAAATGTTAAAATAGTTGCCAATTAGTATTTCTCAGTTAATGGCTGATCAATCGACTGATCATTTCATAGGGAAAGTTAATTTATTCAGTTATATAAAGCAGCATAAATTGGTGGTATCTCAATTTTTTTGAGTGCATAACTGTAGTAAATGTACTTGTTACATTCCACCGCTGATTCAGTTTCATGTAATCACATTTCCTTAAATAGAGTTTACTCGCACTGCCTTTTCTCAGTATAACAACAAACCTCGTGTCATTAATTGCCTTGCTCTGTGTGCTGGTGTGTGTGTGTCTGTGTATAAGTGATGGGGGTGTGCTGCTAAAATAATGCCCCGGCTGTCCTGATATCCCACAATTCTACTCTCAGCTGCATAGTGGAGTTTGATAGGCTGGTGGTGAGGGGGAACTGCAGCAGAGTAGCACCGCTGTCAGGAAACAGAAGCCCACTACGAATGCGACTCGCATAACCAGCTGAACGAGGACGGTTTACCTGGTAATAAACCTCTCTTTTTTGCTGCTTTTCTCTCTTTATTTTACACCGGGGCTTTCTTAGTAGACACGCTAGCTTACCGGTTTGTACAGTTCCCTGTTTTATTTGTCTTTCTTGCCATTTTCGCCTCATCAGACCACAACACCCGCGGCCGATGACAGATAATTAACATTAAAATACACTTCTGCTGTGCTCACTCAGGCGGAAAAGTCGGGTGGACGTGGCTAACCGTGGTCAACCTTTTGAATCCTGCTATGGCTTTTTAGTATTGTAGCCTTTCGGTGCGTAACATTGTAGCGATATGTTGTGGGGGGGTTCTGTTGTTGCTTTGCTGAATGGGTTGACCACAGCGGTTGTTGCTTAAAGTCAAAGCTCGGGCGGATATTTCAAAGAAAATCCGACCGCTTAAGGTACAGTAGGCTAGCGTGTTGTAGTTTCGGGGCAGAAAGTGGAAAATGGGTGAAACGACACGACAGAGATGCATTTCCAATCTTTTAATCCAGCGCTTTCACGTCAGTGAAGGACGGCGCTGAGTCACTTTGCGGATACGGTAACATTTGAAGACAACTCTCGGATTAAAATCGCTACATTGTCGTGTCTTAGGACGACATACTTGGGTGTTTTTGATCTGCAGTGCGGTAGGCGTGGTTAGGGGCTGGATGACACAGTCCGGATCCTCTTTTAGCATCCTCACATCCTTGAAGGCACGGCGTGCAATGGCCGGAGTCTGACTTAACCATTTAATTAAGATGCACAGTAAGCTGCTGTTGCAGTAGCATTGAAAGGCAGCAACATCTTGGGCCTTGTTCGCAGAGCTTCACAGTTCATTCACTCGGAGTGCGCCTTTTGAGTGTGGTCTAAACTTACTTCAGCTTGTGCACTGTGTGGTGGAATACACAGATGGTGGCCTTTCTATTCCTCCATTACAAAAAACAACTTCTGATTACAACATGTTGTTATATGTTTTAGGAAGCTCTACTAGCAACACCTGAACTCTGAAGAAGTACTGTATCTTTACTTATTCTTCCCCAAATCATAGCTTACAGTATGACACCATCTATCCATAGACCACTGATGTAGATAAGAAAACACCCCAAATATATGAATAACTCACTGTAAACTTTCTGTTAAGCACTGCAGAGACACCATGGGGTCATTTAAAGGTAAATACAGTAGCAACAGCCTTTTTATTGGTTTTGTCTGCAAAAGGTCGATAAGGGTGATGAATAGAATGCAGTATGATTGTTTTAATAGTAAATACATATATTTTGAAAGCTTTCTAGAGTATTTTCCAAATAGCAGAACTAAAACCATCTTCAAAATAGAGCAACAGTGAAGACACCTGAGGCCAACAACCCAAAAGGTTCATTTTAAAGTGTATTTACAGTATGCTGATCCTGGAAACCAAGCTAATGCTAGCATGAGATTTGAAGGCGAACCACTCCGCTCCTACCCCCCCACCCCACCCCTCCCTCCCTGCTCCACCCAGCCCTTCACCTATATCCTCGCTGTGTTCACTCAGCTAATTGAGAAATCGGGAGCTGGCTAGACCATGAGTCAGACATAGTGGCCGCTTCCAGGAGCTATTACTAGCTTGAAGTCTCAGTACGAGAGGAGTGATAGACCAGAAGCCCGTTCACATATTGATTGACAGCCGTGTTCTCCCACCCGTGACTTCGACCTTCTCTCATCACTGAGAAGGGCGAGGCTCGCTCAGAACTGTAAGAATGTGGTATATCTGCACTGCTCCCAGGCTACACAATAAGTCAGGGTCACAGAAGCCATTGATAGCAGCTCTCCACATGAAGATATGTTTTGAGCATATTTCAAGAAAAAATTTATCAAAAGCGACATACTGTTTATGCTTGATGGCAGGTGTTATTGGTAATCAAATTACAGATGATTTACTGATTACCTATAGCTAATCTCATAAAGTGCTTAATCCCTGCTGGCCAGTCGCAGTCACTGCATAATATGTTATTAGCTCTCCATCAGTCTACCAAGATTTGGTTTTAATCTTTTGCATTAATAGGGGATTTGCCCTTTGTCAAAGGTGCAGTACAGCTGGGTTTGAGGGTTAACTCTGGCAAACATGTATATCAGGAGTCGGTTTTCCTGTCAGCTACATTGCTGATGTGTGTGCCAGGTTCTCAAGGAAACCAACCCTGGCCTTAAACGACAGCACACCAAAGAAGACACAGTGATCGTGTCACATAATGAGGTACAGTCAAGTTGAGATGACAGTAAGTTAGCTGGTCTGTCTGTTGTATCCTTGAATGCCTTACCTCTAGAGACAGTAATGCTAAGAATGTAAACGCAGCATGCTGACAGGATTTATAGCCTCCTCAGCAAAAATGCTCTCTGCTTGGAGTCACCTTCATGTGACCAGTCCTTCTCTTCCCCAGATTCTGCTGTTGGGTTGTGAAGCTTCTTGTCCAGTTTGGCCCATAAGGCTTCCACTAAATGGTTTTTGATAGTTTATTTGCAGACTGAATGAAAAGCCTCTGAAAACAAACCCTGTCTTTATGGAGGTTACAATGTTCAGTTTTCTTTAAGCTGTGTGGTCGTTTTAGAGGAAGTAGTTTGTGGTGCTGTTGAACTGCATTGTATGATACAGTTACATATTTTTGTTACTTAGCCCATCATACTCCATGATATAAAGGAGGAGTGCAAAACAACGACATGTGGTTCAACAACACCCTAAACTACATCCTTGAAAATGAGTTGCATCAACACCTCTCTAAAACAAAAACTGACTGCTGTATGAGACTGCATTAGTTTTAGCTAGGTGTTTCTAATAAATTGTCAGCTGAGTGTTTATGTAAAGTATGTCTTCATATTTTAAGAAAGAAGTGATGCCACAAAGCATCAGTCTTGAAATGTGTTTGCTGAGTCACTGATGTTACAGTACACGATTAGTTCGTGCACTACCAGAGCTGGAGAATGTTCTGGCTGTATGCTCTGAGTTATAAAACAGATCTGGATTGTTTAAATTGTTGAATTGTTAAGGGCAGGACTTACTGTGCTCAGCTGTGAAATGTTGACATGTTATTGAGGAACATTTTGCCGATGCCTCACGTCAAATTAAATGTCAGTCATTTGTTACTGTTTCACCAGAGTCAGATAAACAATGAGTTCCTCAGTTTGCTTGTTACACCAGTTTAGGTCGACTGACCATTAGGTAAACGCACACTAGTGTCAGGCCAAGTCTTCTGCTTTCCAGTATAGCAAAGTTGTAGGTCTGTCCATTCCACTCTTTCTTGTTTTAACTGTTTACCTCCAGGCTTTTTGGGGGATCATGCTGGAGACCTTATTTGAAAGAAGTGTTGAAGGTTTCCAAAATTCTAAGGCTGCAACTTAAAATTCTTTCCATCACTGACTAATCTGGAGATTATTGTCTTGATTAATCAGTTAGTAATTTGGCTTTTATATGTCATAGTGAAAAATATCTGTTTTCAGATGTATTGTTTTATTCGACCAAGTGTTCAAAGCGCGAAGAGATTAAATTTATAATAACAGTTAAAACAGTTTCTGATAAATTGACTTATTGACTAATCACATCAGCTTAGCATTGTATTCAAAAAAGTATTATCAAATGCGTCTTCTCAAAAGACATACTGAGTTATGTTACTATCACAGTACAACTTCTAACCAGCGGTTCCCACTAATGGTGGCACTCTAACAGCCCATGCAGAGCTGAATTTAATGTTGCATCTATTATAAGTTACTGCAGTTACCAGTATTCAGTGAAGGCCTCAAATTTACTGTAAATGCAAAGCAACAAAAATTACTGAAGTACATTGCTTCCCTGTGAGAAGATCTCACGTTATTGACAAAACATATCAATACTTTTGTTTGTTGTTTTGAAGTGGAAACAGTTAAAAACACTGGGGAGCAGTAAGCCCTCAGCAGAGGTGTCTCGTTTGAGTGGCCAGACCAGCTACATGATATCCTGTTACAGTAGCTGGGTTTCTGTGTGACAGCTGTCAGCCCTGCAGCCATGTAGAGGGGTCACATCATATACAGCGGGCCTGCTCGGGATGGGCCTTGACGTGTCAAAAAACGCCAACCATTCCTCTCCATGTAACCTCCATAAGCCCCCGGGGGGTTATGGGTGTGGGGGTAGGGGTGACAGGGATAGGCCCAGCTGTGGTGTACTCCGGCTAATGGCACTCAGCACAGATGGCAGTACCTCATCCTCCCTTGTGTGTGTGTGTGTGTGTGTGTGTGTGTGTGTGTGTGTGTGTGTGTGTGTGTGTGTGTGTGTGCATTACAATCACAAATGGACCTTAAAATGGGGATTTGCATCAATGGGGCAGCACCACAGCCTTTAGTGTCAGTGATCAATTATGTAGCTACATACTGATAAGCCTCTGCTGAGCTTTTAGCATGGACATGAACATCCACAGCAGCGGGTTGTGTCGGTACTATGTATGAACGTGATTTGCTTTCTGATTTTAATTGGTTTGTTCATTGGCTGACAGCGCGTTTTATAAACTGTGGGCTGGTTTTGATTTATACTGGAAAGAAGAAATGGATGATGTAATTGTTCTTCTGAAGAAGGCTTGTTTCTGGAGGAAGACAAGTAGACAGATGGTTTCTGCTTGTCTCTCCTTAGAAGCCAGGTTACTGAGAATATCAGTTTCAATCTGCAAATAACTGAGAGAAACATGTGCTTTCCATCAGGTGAAAGCTGTTTTCTGATGTAATTTCAGAGATGCGTTTAACAACATCTTTGACACTAAGTGCTCATTGTTATAGTCTTGTTTTGCATTTTTCTTTCTTCTCTCCTCAGCCTTTTAATTTGTCACTTTTGATGGTGACCATTGATGCTAGGTGCTGAGTTCATCTTTTATTAATTCCTCAAATTCACTGAAACAAGGAACACTTGCATAACTTCCCATTAGGGATGAGTTTCGAAAACTGGTTCCATTTTGGATCTGGTTCCTGGTCAGCAGATTAGCCAGATTCATTAAGCTTGCACGCTAACAAATCTCTTATTAAACCATTTATCTCTCCTCACTCTTTTTAAGAATGGGAAACATGAACAGCAGCATGTCATATTTACATTGGACAGTAATTAGGTTACCACTAAAAACTGTAGTGTTTCTGCATTCTCGACCAACAAAAGGTGATCAGAGATCTTTAAGTTGTGTATTTTTTTATTTGCATTGTTTTAAGCCTTAGTTAATTGCAGATGTTGAAATGTATGCCGTATAAGATTCACTAAGAGGATTTGATACAATGCTGTGAAACCCCATTCCTGTGTGCATGAGGATTTTCCTGGTAAAAACTTACCAAACACCAGCCGTTTGACTCCAAATGTAAAAGCTTTCTTGACCCGAGAGATGGAATCTCCGTTATGCAAGATTAATCGCAATAGAGCGGCAAAGCACGTTAATTTATTTGAAAGTATCATAGATGATTAGATTAAAAAGACTTTGTCTTTGGAGTTAGTGGAGTCTTACACTCAATATGATAGGGCTATGTTGGTGCAATCATCAGCCACTGCTGTATGCTAGGAGTAATCCAAGGCGCTAAATGAGTTGTGAATGCAGCTTTCTGAATGCATAATGTATGTGCCAGTGCATGGTGAGGGTCACACACAAGGCTACTGTGTGGGTTGTTGTGTGGCCCTGTGAAGAGTGCCTGTCACCAGTGACTGAACGTATTCTTCTTCCTTTTCTATGGTGCTAAGATGTTCCTTTCTTCCCCTCCTGCCATAGTTCCTGTTTCATATGGGGGGTTAAGACAAGCAAAGGTTAGCTGTGCACCCATCATCTGTCAGCTGATCACTGAGCCGCTCCTCACCCTACCACAAATGGCGCAATAACAGCAGGGAGATTTTGACTGGATTCCGGGTTGAATTCAGCTCAGTTTTTTTTTTTTTTTTTTTGTTGTTGTTTTTTTTAGAATTGCTTGTCTTTGCTCAGAAAACATGTTCTTATAAAAGCCAAGGTTGGAGTTTGGATCCTGTGACTACATCTCTTCATTCACATTGCTGCTACTCAGGCTTGTAATCTAGATTTGGTTATCTTTACAGCCATTTTATAGCACCTGAAGTTACTGAAGCTGAATATTGGAAAGAGTTTGATCAGCATGTTTTGTACAGTGACCCTTGATGCTTCAAAACCTACGCTTGTGATTTCTTTGAAACGATGAGAAAAAAAACTGTTTTCACTCATTTCTAAGCCCAAATTTACTGCTGTTTTGAGTCAACATCATTTGGATCCATTTAAAAATGAACAACTCTCTGTTCTGACTCGTTTTCTGTTTCTTGGCAAATTATCAATTTGACTTTATATCGTAATCCTTTTTAAGTAATTCCATGGGGATTCAAACCCACTGCTCATTAGCAAAAATGAATTACCCTTTGGCACTCAAAAAGCAGTTCCCTACTTAAGAACTGGATCATTCTGGATTGCAATAAGTGGTAATACCTAATGAAATTGAATCGAGAGGTTTTTGTAGTTTGCCAAGTCTACACATTGGTAATCACACCTATGGGGTTTCATCAGAGACAGCAAAATGTTCAGCTCTGTTCAGCTCAAAGTTATGCATCTGTCACAAGCTGCAAGATGAACAAAACAACACAGAGGCATGATGAGGGCATGGTCTCCAGCTGTTTATGATCCAGCTGTGTGCCTGCCAGTGTTGTTCACAGCAGGACAAAAGGAGTTGGGCATGTGGGCCCAAATTTAGTCCCTGGAAAAGTCTGTCAGTTTATGTTTTCTGACTGAGGCCGTTTCACTACTGTAAGTTGGGGTTGATGCCCCCCCCCCAAAAAAAAAGTTGTGGCATTTACCAATATTCAGTACCCAGTGTTTCTCTCTTTGTTTTGCTACATTTTGTTAGAGACACAGCTCTCCATTGTGGTTGTTTCAGTCGTTCATCAGCATGCTGTCACTTTGGGGATCACCTCAGCCCACAGTGTGTTGGCTTTGTTGATCCAGAGGCCGCTGTCCCCAGCCATGACTGGAAGTCACAGATCCTCCCCTGAATCATCCCAGCCCGGAGTAAACACCGCCCTATAAATAGAGCTCAGGGAGAAGCAAGCCAACAGCAGAATGACAGGCATCCATACTACACACCCCAGACTCTAAGCAGAGGCCCAGAGTGCTGTCCCGCACACACGCCCTCCAAACCCCACATCCCAATGTCAAAGCCTGTGCGTATGGTTAGCACAGGGGCCCCCAGTGTGATCTGTCCTGTCTGTCATCTTTGTTTGGCAAAACTGGCCATTAGATGTTTCCTTTCATTACCCAGTTTTAGGCTCTTGGGACCACGACTGCTGGTGCTGGTATGCTGCTATTCACAGAGGGAGAAGGTCATGCTACACATACTGGTGCAGTTCAGATACTTTGGATGGTTGTGTGTAAATACTCTACAGAGGATGAGGGAGGGGGGCTAGAAAAGAAACATTGAGGGACGTACCATTTGGATAATTTTTTTATCAAGGATTAATCTTATTGTTTAGGCCGTTTTTAAAGCAAAATGCAGAATGTTCTCTGCTTCTGCAGTGTGAGGATTTGCATGATCTCCTCTGTAAACTCACTATATTTGGGCTTTGTACTGTTAGTCAGACAAAGCACAACATTTGCAGACGTCATCTTGTGTTTCAGGAAATAACCATAGACATTTTTCACTATTATCTAACATTTTATAGACTAAATCAGTAGTTTATTGAATAATAACCTTCAGATTAATCAAGACTGAAATAATAATTTGTTCCAGCTCTAATTTGTAAAGTCCATAAAATTTAAAGTAACAAAAGAATTTAGTTTTTATTGTTACTAGATACAAAAAAGTTAGATATCCTTACATTGCAGAGGCTGTTGTGTACAGCTGTTTTGCATTTTAATGTGAAAAAGTATTTGAAAAAATGAATCACTAATTAAATTTCTGTGTGTCCACCCCACTGGCTCACAGTGGGGTGGACACCATCAGTCTAGTAAGCACTTTCCATTATCAGCTGCTGTCACCACTGAGATTATTGAAAAGGGACTAGAGTGCACCTAAGCCACTTAAGTTAATTTCACTTTTTATTCTGCTGTCAAACAATATCCACATCTCTGCATTTACATAAGCAGGAAGCTTGTAATAATACGCTTCCTGAAAAGCGACAGTAGATCAACTCATAACAAGTCAGCTGACTCATCTCTTTTTTCCTCTTTTATCCTCCTCTTATCTGTTCTCCTCTCCAGCGTGATTTACCATGACAACTGAATCAAGCGCAGACTCGGAGGCCAAGCAGCCACAGGAGAACAAGGAGACGGAGAAGGGGAAAGCTAAAGCAGCATCCCAGCCCAGCCAGGCAGCAGCTGAACCCACTTCACCTCAGAACCAGCCGGAGCAGCTTCCAGCCGCTGCCGGACACAGCACCCCGGCCAGGAAAGAACAGGTCAGCCTCTTCATAACCACAGTCCCCACTTCATTTCTGTCTGGGCTTACAAAATACCCAGACAGTTGTCATGGACATCTGGAATTTAATGAAATATCATTCACCATAATATACTATACAACACGCCTTCCCATATTTTACCATGCTTATCAGATACATGTTCCTGTAGCTCAGCCTTCAAATTTGAGAGAAAAATAAAGATAAAAACAATACACACTGTTCATCCCTCTCCTGAATGAATTGTATCTTTGTGTGAAAAATGGAAATGAACATGGGGACAAAAAAAAATAAATTCTGACGACATGGGCTCAGTGTCCTCAGTGGCAGTTACAGCCCCACATCAAGTGCACTTGTCCTTATCAGTTCTCTGTGCTTTCATTTTGGAAATGTGGGGGCAAACACTGACTGGGAAACCACCAACAAAGTGTAGATGTTGTCATTGCAGGCAGTGCTGATTGTACAGATTATCACAACATCACACAGCTGTGGGAATGAAGAACGAACTGAGCTACTGAAGTTGGTTGAAAGTAAAACCTTGTGGTTTGTAGTGGTTAATGGTTTGAGGTTTGTTTTAGGGCAATGAAATGAACAGAAATAACCAAATGTCAGTGAAGTTTGGTTGTTGTGGCAACACCTGGTATGGTATGATGCTAGAACAACCACTGTCTCCAGATTTATCTAGTTGACTCACCCTGTTAAGAGAGCAAGGTCTTATTTTTCTTGTAGGATAATTGATCTTAAAACGCCCATAATTTAGACACATAAACAACTGCTATGATTGTTTGCTGTTTAAATTTAATGAGCACAGAACAAGATCCTCCAGCAGGCTTGTGAATTAAATAGTTGTTTTTATACTGTGATGTAGAGCGGTGGAAAATCCAGTTCACTGTTTTCGTTTGTTATGAATGAAAGTGTAGCCTGTGGCTTGTCCATGTTATATAGGCAGACTTCCCAGGTAGCTTGTGATATTATCTGAACACTTAGTGCTTGTCCGCAGGTTTTGGTCCAAGCAGCCTCCTGGGCTCACTATCTAATCGATCTGTAGATTGAATTTCCAGTGCCTCGAAACTACAGTCTCAGACAGATTCCTGCCTATTCCCTAATTTACTACTTGAAAGGGAAACATTTTGGCCAGCTGCACATGCATACGAGATTTGGTCCTCAGTATGGGCAGCCTTGGCAGTCGTACATTTTTCAAGGCACGCTACTTTATTCCAAACAAATCACTTACTGAACTGAAGCTTCAATCACTCTAGACTCAAGCATCTTTCTGGTGTTTTACTTTAAGGAACCACATGTGCACAAGCTTTAAATCAAACCAGTTTATTTGTAGGACAGGTTTACTGATTGCACAAGGTTTGAAACTTGTTTATCTACTTATTTTTCATCAGGCTAAAATTGCTCTGTCAGTGGGAGCCGAAAACATTTTCAAAATCCAAAGTGAAAAAAGGTTCTAAGAGGTTTGACTGACGTTTGGTGCATGTAGGTTCTCAGACGGCATTATAGTGGGGATTAGCTCTGAGCTGTCCTGTCTTATTATTTTTGCTCTTACGTGACATTGTAGGCATATAGCTGATGATTGTATCTAACTTCAACACCGGATTAAGTTTAAACTTGTAGATGTCCGTCTTTTACAAGAACCCAATATTAAGGAGTCACAAGGTCAAAGTCACGACAGCTAGTTACAGCATGCTCAGGCTCACAACCTCACTGACCTCAAAGTGTGGCTTATATCCCGATGTGGGAAAATGAAGTATTGAAACGGGGCTGCTTTTTTCCATACTGTGTATTCAGAGATAACTATCTGATTAATTGTTCTGGTTGTAAAAGACCACCACTGTCTTAGGACAATATTAGATTTAAGGACTTTGTTTTCATGAATTAGATGAATTACTTTGATTTGTTAGGTATTTTATTCACTGGTTTAGCAAAAAAACATTGCCAAAACATTCCTGTCTAGTTATTTTAGCTCTTATCAATTTAGTTTCCAGAAAACTTGCCGTGTCAAGATGTGCCAACATTGTAATATGCAATTATTCATACCATTTTTCTGTCAATCACTCACTCTTGTGCGTGACTGTAGAATGGCAGGCAAAGAGCTCATGTTTCTCACTGATAAACACTTGTTAAGCGCTGTTTACCACCTCAGCACAGCAGTGCTCTGAGCTAAATGCTAATGTCAGCATCCAAACATGCTCACAGTGACAGTGCCAACATGTGGATGTCAAGCATGTTTAATTCTTACTTTGTTCACATATACTAATTATCGGAGGATGATGGGAATGTCATTCATTTTTGATAGAAATAGAAAATAGTTGTTACAGTTTGTCCTCTGGGGACCATATGTGTCTGTACAAATTGTGGAGGACAAAACAACACACCAACATTTTCATCCCTAAAACAAGGAAATAAAAACAAAGCACGTAGTTTACTTCTTGCCAGTATCCCTTAAAATCCATTTATCATGTTTGCACAGCCCTTGTCATGCCACACTGAGGGTGATGGATGATGCTCTGCCATTGTTGATGCTGTGTGAACTGACAGAAACATGCCTGAGAGAAATCACAGCACTCTGACACCAACACTGTCAATGTTCTCTGTGAGGACGCACATAAGAGTGAAGTGGCCTCCGTTTGCAGTTTCTCTACTGTGAGTTCATACATCTGTGGAGCTCATCTCTATTGTTCATAAATCATCCATAAATGCTTGAAATCCTTTGGTATTTCTTGACAGTTCTAAGTAAATTAAATTTAAATTATTCTGTCACTATAACTTTCAAGCTCATTAAAAGTGATAATAATTTTCCTGTGTGGTTGAATCTGAATGAGTCCACAGGGAGAACTGGTTCACACGAGCTTCAGTAGATACTTTAGGAACAATGCAATGGACATAGCCTGAAGAATAAGATAAGAAATTTTCAGTATAGGAGTGAAAAGGGGCAATGAATCCACTTTGTGTGCGAATAAGAAGGAAAAATGTCTCAAAGCCAGAGGCTTCTTTTTCAGCATAAAGTCAGTTAGGTCGGCTTTGTTTTCAGCGAAGTGGAAAATTGGATTTTCTCTGTTTAAGACAAAATGGCGGTGCACCTCTAGGTCTTCTCAGTGGGACCTGATTACATTCAGTCAGGGTCCCCGGTATTTTTAGGTTTTGGACATGTGACATAATTGGTGGTTTTGTCAGAGACAGCTACATTAAGTAACTGACATTTAGGGCAATCTGAGGTTAAGTAAATACCTCCTAAACAGGAGGTATTTTTCAGTTCTGGTCCATGAGCACATTCAGCTTAAAAGCATTAGATTATTGATCAGAAAGTCTTAATTCATCCTGTAGAATAAACACAGAGATGTCACGCTGATTACTTATTGCCATACATAGAAATCCATTAGTCAGCTCAGTAGAGTTAAGTGATGCTTGTCATCTTCCTCTCAGGAGCAGCAGGAAGAGGACCAGGTATCTCACAGGTCATCCACCAGTCGTCTGTCCAAGTCTCCTTTGAGAGGAGTGAAGAAGGTGAAGATCATGCAGTGTAAAGTCACCCTGCTGGATGGCTCCGACTACACACTCAATGTGGAGGTGAGATAGGCAGTGGAAGTGGGTATGATGTGATCATTAAATTAAAATAGCATTTCAACATAACAGCCATTTCTACATTAAAAAAAAGTTTCCAACAGCTTTGTCAGTTTACAACACATAAATCTGAAGATGCAACTCACATGGTTGGTTCAACTCACAGCTTAGAGCCAGAAGCATTTAGAAAAGACCAAAATATTGCGATTTTGTCTTTTTGTTAAAGGGTAGTAAGTGCTGTTTAACTGATATATAATCTCTTTGCAGTTTAGATAGCTGTTTGAAATTGGCACTGCTGTGTCACTTGGCCTTTTGAATTACCTCGCAGCAATGCAGCGGCACTAATGATATTTGCAGTATGTCGGTTATATCAGTTCATAATGACTATAATTAGACCAAGACTGAAACGTCTAATGTTAAGTAATTCTATTTAGAAAAAGCATTCTGAAGTAAATCTACTGATTATAAGTGAGGACATTTTCATGATTTATTTTTTCTTTTAGATTTCATTTGTCTTTATTTCACAGGGACAGTACAGATTAATTGTTAGATGGGAAGGAGGAATGCATCAGATGAAATGTATGTAGGGCATAATTTGCAGGGCATAAGTACATCTTAATCAGTTTTCCTTAATCAGTTTATTTTGGGTTCTGTTGCCCTGCAGCTTCCTTAATCTGAAGGCTGGAAGCCTATTTGCTATCTTATTTAACAAGGCTTTGTGTAAGCAATGTACAGCCATAAGGAGTTTTCCTTGCAAAAGGAAAAGTTATCTTCATTTCAATTAACAAATAATGCATTGTGTGGCGCCATTTAAGCCTGGTGGTCCATGGAGGACATCAACTTCTGCATTGATATTAAAATACAAAAATGTGTCCCACAAAGACCTTCTTATAAGGAGCTAAAAACCTTGAGAGTTTGTGCCTGGATTTCTCTGCATGTCAGTCTTGTTATACTTGGCCTGCTGTAATAAAACAGAATAAATATGTGCTATTTTGGTAACCCTTCTTAGAAGTACGGATTTCATGGATTTCACTGTGCATTTACATTTGCATTGTGTCAAATTGCATTGGGGGATTTGTTTTTTCCTCCAAAGCTAATTCTCTATGTAGTCTTGAGAGAAAAAAAAAATTTACGTAACAGTTCTTAAATGCATAGTTCTTACTTCAAAGCTTATCCACTATTCAGAAATAAACCCTATGAGGAAAGAAGAGCCAAACATCAGTGAAAAAACATATGTCTTTGTGTTGTAAATGTGAAGCACGCAACCCCACCGTCCCTGCAGTGTTGCTCTTGTCATAATGTGGAAAAATTAAATATGGAGGTGGGATGTGAGGAGAAGAGATAGATAGATAGATAGATAGATAGATAGATAGATAGATAGATAGATAGATAGATAGATAGATAGATAGATAGA
>JBBMJY010000006.1:17843639-17854538 GCA_037833715.1 Toxotes lorentzi
CCCCCCCCCCCCCCCCCCCCCCCCCCCCCCCCCCCCCCCCCCCCCCCCCTCCCGAATCCCACATCCCGCTATGTTATTGTCATAAATCATAGTCAGATTTTTGAAAATCCCTTTAGTTTAGATGCACATCTTTATCCTTTCTGTCAACTGCATGACGGTGCATGCAAAATGCTTCATCTGCAGCTGTTTTGATAATCTGTTAATCATTGAAGTAATGTTTTTAAGCGAAAATTGCAGTTTTTCCAGTTGGAGGATTTACCGCTTTTCTCGGTTTTATATCATTGTAAACTGAATTTCTCTAAGTTTTGGGTTGTTGGTTTGACAAAGTATGACATCTGATGAACTTACCAAGGGCACTAGGAAAATGTGAAGAGCATTTTTTAAACAATTTTTCTGACATTTTATAGACCAATCAGCGAATCTGCAAGCCATTTTTTTCAATTAATCAATAATGTCAGTAGTCATCAGTTGCAGAACAATTTCTTAATTTAAATTCTTTTTTATTTTGAGTTCAGTTTTTCTTCCAGTTTCCTGCTGTTTCTGTTCCCCTTAACAACCCCGGGGAAAGCAGAGTACATTCCAGATCAGTCAGCCGCATCTGTTACACTCCTAAAATATTTACTCTGGTTACCATAGCCATATCTGTAAGACAACTATGCGACTAAGCCTAAACAGAGGTTTGCAGATCGCGGTCTGTCTTGCATGTGTGTGTAGACTCTGTCAGTAAAGCCAGGGTTAAGTGTTGCATTAAGAAGCAACTTGTCACAGCAAGGCAGCAGTAGTCTGACACGACTCTGCTAATTCCCTCTGAGATGCTCTGGTAGGATTAACTCTCTGCCACCAGCAGCTTTATAGGTCTGTCAAAATCACACACACACTCTTGAATTCTCTCATAAAAATGATTTGTGCACGCTAAAAGTATGCATGTGGATACTCGTACAAATGCACCATATGTGTCGGAGACTTTATTGCTACTACTTCTGCTACTTATCCACCAGATGTGTGTGTTTATATCCATGCGGGCCTTCATGTCATGAAATATGTGGGCTATACTCCGCTTGCATGTGCATCTTACAGATGCATAGCCGTGTTCTGACTCCTGCTCCCAGACTGTGGCAGCGGCTTTCAGCGTATCCAGACACGAGGAGCAGGCTTTGGCTCTGCTGAGGCAGAAGGCATCTGTGCTGTGGCAACTCAGGCCTTAAAATATCCCTTGTGAGCTGGCCAAATGAGGCTGTGAAGTGGGGCAGATGACAGACCTGCAGCTGATGACATCCCGCACTCAGTTAGAGATGTGCAATCGATCGGTCTCAAGCCTTCACATAGCTGATGTTCACCTTAAGATCGGGAATTTGAAGGTGTATTTATACTAGAATGCTTTATATAGAAGGAATTGATTCACAGTGGCCCAGTTGGTCGAACACAGCTCCGATAGCTTGAGGCTTAGCTCGTGCAGAAAGGGCTCCATCATGCAGCAGTGTAATGTGCTGCATCATCATGCTGTTATTGTAACTGAAAAATGTCACATTGCTGCTCTGTAAAAATGAATTAATTTTAATTTAATTATCCTAAAATAAATGGGAATATATTTTGTCAGCAAATTCAACAGCCTGAGATTTCTAAACTTTGTATGTGCATTTATGTTTTCTTGTGTTATTTTACTTTATTTTATATAAATGTTTTTTTTAATTGTTGAATATAATGTGGATACATTCTGCAAATTAAATTTCTGTTATTTTATTATTTAATAATCCTTGATCTTGACATAAAATCAACAAAAACAAAAAAGCAGCAGGAATATCTTTAAAAGGTGTAAAATGTGCTGCTTAATGACTCTGCATTGAATGTTTTTTTTTTCTTCCTCTTACAGAAAAGAGCCAAGGGCCAAGTGCTCTTTGATAAAGTGTGTGATCACCTTAATCTACTGGAGAAAGACTACTTTGGAATCACATACAGAGATGTTGAGAACCAGAAGGTAATCTAGAAAAATGTTATAGTGTAATGTGCTAATAATCATCATAACTAGTATATTAAGAATGGCCTAGAAATAAAGTTAGAGTAAACACTCACACTAAAACTTTCCAAAAGCCCTTATGTAAGAGCGTTTTTCTGTAAGAACTTTATAAGATGACTCTGCTAAACATGCTGAGCATCTTCACAATGACAATGTCTGATTAATTTCTTGGACTTTATGTCCTCAGACAGTGACGATGTCCTACTTTAGGAACTTTCGTTGTTAGTCATTTGCTCACAAATTGGCGATGATTAATGCTTTTCATCTGTGTCTGTTGCAGAATTGGCTGGACCCTTCCAAGGAGCTGAAGAAGCAGATTAGGAGTAAGTCCCGTATCCTAATGAAGTCAGTCAAGTATTTTGTCCTCACTTGGCCAACTGAGGTGTATTCTACTAATAAATGCTGCCTTTTATAATTTTATGTTCTGTCTACATCGCAGCTGGTCCTTGGAACTTTGCATTCAACGTAAAGTTTTACCCTCCAGACCCCTCCCAGCTGACTGAGGATATCACAAGGTGAGTTAGCAGTTAATTCAGGATGATTGTTAATATATTTGTAGGTGAGCATTTGTTTCTTTAATGTCACTGTTCATCAGTTAAGTTTTAGTTTTATTGATTTGGATGCCTGGAAATGTAGTTTTAAGTTTTAGGGAAAATAGTTGATTGTGTCGATGAAATTATATTCAAACAAAAACAGAAGGATTTTACTGTTTTGTGTTCTGTGTCTGCTCCCTCACACAGGTACTACCTGTGCCTGCAGCTAAGAGATGATGTGGTTTCAGGTCGCTTGCCGTGCTCCTTTGCCACCCACACGGTACTGGGCTCCTACACAGTGCAGTCTGAACTGGGAGACTACGACCCCGAGGAACTGGGCAGTGACTACGTCAGCGAACTGCGCTTCGCACCCAACCAGACCAAAGAGCTAGAGGAGAAGGTCATGGAACTCCACAAGACCTACAAGTTAGTCTCAGCATTATTTCTCTCTTTTTGTCCTGAGATTGAACTGTATAATTACTGCTCAGCTGTTTTATACAGTTGAGCACTAATTATACAGTATGTATGTATAATTCAGCTATGCATACAGATCCCCCAGAGAATGAATAATAGAGAGAATTCAAAAATGGTAAAGGTCAGTAGTTTGAGAAGGGTAAAAATTGAAGGTCCCAAATAACTCTATCTACATATTTATCAACTCAGAGCTTCTCTTATGTGGAGTTTTGGGATTGGACAGTAAGAGGGCACAGAGATGTTAGTTAAAACATAGGACATACAGCAACTGTCATCAAGTTTGGATTTGAGTGTTGTAAATGAGACAACAAAAGTGCTTTAACAACCAAAGTGGTTTAATGTTGGCAGATAATCGTAATGTAAGCTCGTAACTTGAAGCTGAATTGGAAAATGGGTTTCAGGTCCTTTAAGCCTTAAATCTTAGTCAGTCACTCGGGCTACCTGAGTGATGTTAATAACCAGGAATAATAATCTGCTTTGAAAGGCAACATGTTGGAAACACAAATTGGATTTGTGTTTCCCTATAAATGGATCTAGCTGGCTGTGCTTTTGTCTGTGCCCCCCCCCCATTCTCCCTGTGTTACACTGATTTGTGTGTAATTTGATGCGATCCCGGCTCGCCCAGTGGGTGGAGCGAGGCAATGACAGTGCCAGGATTAGGGTCTCTCTAAAGGCCATCTATGCTAAAAATGGATGCACTCATGGCTCTCTGTTGCATTTCAGTTAAAAGCATCTATAAAAACAGCCATTTTCCAAAAAGCTTCAATGCAATAAATCTGTGAATTATCCCTGGTTTAGATCTCACTGGACTCCAGTTCTGAGGTCTTGGGTATTCACATTGGTCTGAAGGGATAAAATCTTTCTTTGCTTTACTTGTATTCGTTTACCCTCTATGTCTTAACAGGGGGATGACACCAGCCGAAGCAGAGTTACATTTCCTGGAAAACGCCAAGAAGCTGTCCATGTATGGTGTGGACCTCCACCATGCCAAGGTAACAAGTCACTACAAACCTTTAACTCCTCGAATGGAGTTTACAAATATATTGTCTCTCACAGGTACTGAAGTAACATGTTAAAAATATTTTTTTGTATTATCTATATGCGGTGTAAAACTAACACATTCCAGTCATGCAGTCAGTAGTGATGCTTGCCACCACAACACCGCTGCTTCTGAAACATCATGGCTGCCACAGAAATGCCTGAGTTTAACATGCCTCTGCTGCACCGCTGACTGACCGACATTATGGGTGGAGGGAGGATTGGGTTGGATGTGATGGGGTGGGGTCACGAGCCCAGCTCATTATATTATATTATATTACATTATATTATATATATATTTTTTTTTTTTTTTTTTTTCTATTTCTAATCCGTGTCTACGTCCGATCAAAAGAATCATTAGAAAACGGGTAGAGCTGGAGTGGGACAGCAGGACCGCTGTCATCGTAAAAGAAAATTAGAGTCATCAGTCTTGATATGAATCAGTTATCAAAAGCGCTTTGAAAGTCAAAGTGGGCCTAGATGTGAGTGATGGGGAGGATATTGCCTTTGCAGATTTAGATCAGAATGGAGGAGATGACAGAGATGAGGAAGCGGCCCTGATCAAACTGAGTCAACATCAATGCTCAGTGTTGGTTCTGTGAGTCGTAGTTTTGATACACAAGAAAAAAAAATGTACATATCAGACCAGCATCCCTCTTTTGTCTTCTCTCCTCTCTCATTAAATGCAAAGTTGGTAGGGAATCTCTATGAATGCTTGGCTCCAGCTGAGGGAGAGGTAAGAGGCTGCATCTCATGTGCTTACCCAAGTGTGAGTGTGTGTGTGTGGTTTGCACTTGTGCATGATTACATACAAATTTGTAATTTAAGACCGGTTGTTCCTGCTTTGGACCAGCGCCTCCCTCTGAGAACATCATCATTGGTTTCACCTGCTCATCTCATGCTTTGTGCAGTGAAGAGCATCATTTTGTGCCTCATCCACCATTTCCCGAGACTTCACTGTTGCTTTTGCCACTCTCACTCATTTTGTGCCCCTTTGAGTCTCTGTACAACCTCAACACAGCCTGCACACAGAAGATTAGAGTATGTCTGACTCTCCACCTGCCTGCTTTACCCTGTTATTGCCACTCTGTTAAAGTTTACTTTACCCTGCTGTGCCCTGTCTCCAAAGTCACTATAAGCCTTAGAGTTTATGGAATAGAAGTTTATGTTTTGCAAAACAGGTGAAGACGAGCCATGTTCTTCTTCTACTCTGAGATTATCAGGGATTCTGTGTTACTCTACCAAGAGTTTCTTTAAACAAATTTTTAACATTTTGTGATTTATCTTTGTCATTTTTGATTTGTGTGTGTGTGATGTTCTCAGGACTCTGAGGGTGTGGAGATCATGCTGGGAGTTTGTGCAAGTGGCCTCCTCATCTACAGAGACAGGTTGCGGATCAACCGGTTCGCCTGGCCCAAAATCCTTAAGATCTCCTACAAGAGGAACAACTTTTACATCAAAATCAGGCCTGGTGAGGTGAGGAGAACATTGATGACATATAGGGATGTCCAGAACTAATCTGCTTGGGTCAGTGTCGAGGTCAGTCAAGGCTGCTGTTGGTTAAAAATAGTTTCTAGAGTTCTGAACTTTCCAGAGATGAAGAGATGCTGTCATACACCTGTCTAAAATGTCCTAACCTAACATATCTGCACTGATATCTCTCTCTTTACTGACATTACATAGAGAGAAAACTGTAATGGAGCAATTATTTTCATTAAATAGAGCCATTCACTTGTCAAAATATAAATATTGGATTGAGATATGGAATTGGTCGATGATTAAAATCTGTGGCAAAAATAATGGGTTACTGGGATATCCCTATTTATGTAATTCTGTAGTTAAATTACATTAATAGAAAAGGAAGTAAAACTAAAACGACTAAACAAGGTCAAAGTTACCTTTACAGTGAGTCTGACCGCAGTGTTTTGTCTGTGTTGCAGTTTGAACAGTTTGAAAGCACAATTGGCTTCAAGCTTCCAAATCATCGCGCTGCCAAAAGGCTCTGGAAAGTATGTGTTGAACACCATACCTTCTTCAGGTAAGAAATCATAGAGGACCTTTAGCTATGACAGGAAACAGCTTTTCAAATAGCAGTGGGTTTTCAGTAAAAAAAAACAAAACAAAACTGACTTGTTAACCTAAATCTAAAGAGTTTCTGCAGCTGAATGAAATAATTTCATTCCTCCCAACAATGAGTGATGATTCAAAATCTGTCTTTATGGCAGAGAGAGAGCATTTTGTACAGCTGGACTTGCCAAACACAAGCTACTTTGTTTTCTCAAGTCTTTGGCATCCTTTGATTGTGAGCGATCACAATCATGCCAGCCTTGTAAACATGAGTTTACTGATAATCACCTCCAGCGAGTTCTTTGTAGTGAAATAGTGTTCACACAGTTAGTAGCTGTTGCCATTTGGACAACATGCAAGTTACTTTGTGCTGCTTCAAGCAAAAAATGGTATCCTGGGATCTTTTGAGTAGTGAGCCAAGCCTGTGGGCTCTCTGGAGAGTATGCAAATGAGTAGTTTTTTCTTTTTTCTTTTTTTTTTGCAATGCGTAGCTTAAATCTGTGTTTTGTTTCTGGTTTGATTAATGCAAGAGTTTGTAACTTGTGACAGGCTCGTATCCCCTGAGACTCCCCCGAAGAAGTTCCTGAGCCTCGGCTCCAAGTTTCGCTACAGCGGCAGAACACAGGCTCAGACCCGCAGGGCCAGCTCTCAGATCATCAGACCAGCACCGTACTTTGAACGCTCCTCCAGCAAACGCTACAACATGTCCCGCAGCTTAGATGGAGGTAAGGAGCAGTTTGAGGTCGTGATTAGTGGCTGGTCACAAAGTGCCACCCCAAAGGAAATGCTGTCTACCCAGGACTTTTGTTGATTTCTCCAGCTTGTTTTGGGCAGCAGTATTTTTTGAAGCCCTGTTTTTCAGCAAATTTTTGTCATTTTCTAAATGCCTCATTTAAATAAGCAAGAAAAAAAAGACTTCTTAAGCAAGCACGAGTTTCACATAGCATGTCATTTCTGAACTGGAAATAGCTTTCGTTAAAAGATGATACTTCTGCTTTTTGTGGAAGCAAATTTCCTTTGTTGAAACTGCAAATGAATGTTTTTGTTCCCATTCTGTTTCTTTCATAAGAAAGAACAATGTGTTTTACACCTGAAAGCTGGCAAAGCTAAAATGTCTGGCACACTGGTGCAGTGCAGTGATGAAGCCACAATGGATATTATAACAACAATGTGCAGGAGCAAATCGAACCTTTCATTTCACTGCTCACAGTTTTCCCAGACCACTGATGTCTATGAAACGTAACTGATTCCAGTCCGTCACACCCCCATCTTTGTCCCGTGGTGTTTCAGCTCCCATAATGGAGAACCACGAGACTCTGATGAAGGACGGCGCTGCCGACGGGGCAGCCAAAGTCATCGCCAAGGAAGACATTATCACCACGGTAACGACAGAGAAGAAAGCAGAGGAAGAGAAGGCGGAGCAGGAAGACGCTCAGATGAAGGCTGCAGAGACACCAGAACCCACTGCCACAACACCACTCAGACAAGACACAAAGGTAAACCACTGTCTATGTGCATCTTTAGTGCAGTCAGACCTGCGTTTAGTTTGGATAAAAGAACCTTTGAGAGGCTTTGATGTTTTGTTTTGTATTTGGTTCAAAGAGATGTCGTGTATATAAATATGTCACTGGATTTTCAAAGAACTGGATCGTGTTTCTTAGAAGCTGCTGCAGTTTTGTCTTTTTAGTCCTTTTTGAGATTTTAGTTTTTGTTTCTCTTTTTTTTTTAATAAACTTTCTTTCTTAATAACTTATTAATGGCTGATGAGAATATCCCAGTTGCTTTCAGCTTATCCCTCTGCAGTAGACTAGGCCTAAGTGCTTTCATCTTGTGTGCGCTTTACTAATTAGCTTTTCTTTTCTTGTCCTTCCTTTGACCCCACACTACACTCGTGTGTGCTCATGCGTATTCGCCCCTTTCCCCTTCGCTCCTCTCCATTTACACGCACGTCATCCCTTCGTTGACATTACCTTCCATCAGCACTCCCCTCGTGTATACACAACCGACCCCCTCCGCTCTGAGCTCTCACTCCCCTCATCTCCTGTTTCATCAACTAAAGTACGGCGGAGGCGCAGGGAGAATGCACGCAAGCGGGCTTCATCAGTCAGTCCAGCCAAGAGCAGCGCTGGGTGCCGCCGCCGGCAAGCCCACGCCGACCGCAAAGCAGCCCTGCTGGAGGAGCAGGCGCTGCTGCTCTCAGCCCGCAAGCAGAGGCTGGAGCAGGGCAAGAGCCGTGGTGGCACGCTCTTCTCCTTCTCCCTGCACCTGCCCGACCTGTCCTCCGTCCTGGATGAGGACGGCTACATCACCTTCCCCGACCTGTCAGAGATGCGCTTCCTCCCTGAGTGCGCACAAAACTTTCTCCCCATTAAGTCACCTTCACTCATCCCTTGCTTCCTCTTCATCTTCTTCTTCCTGCTCTCCACCTCCTTCTCCGTCCCCTATGCCCTCACCCTCTCCTTTCCCTTGGCGCTGTGCCTCTGCTACCTGGAGCCCAAGGCAGCCTCCCTGACCGCCTCCATAGCCCAGGGCTACCATGACCATGACAGTTCAGAGGAAGAGGAGGTGTGTGTGCGTACTCCTTTATGTTCCAGTACCCGCCTCTGGCTTAGAATGACAGTTCATCATAATGGTTAACTCCTTATCCTGTCCTGTATCTCGCTCTGCTGTTTCACCAGTTCAGAGCCGACCTGGAGACTGTCTGTCCCAGTGTCTGTCAGTTCTCCTACTTTCAGAACCTCATCTCTGCCCAGTCACACTCATCCTGTAGACTACATCCCCATCAACATCACAAGTGCACAGAGATGAACCTGCAAGTGTCACCATTTCATGTATATTTCATATTTGTTTGGCTCGAGTTTACTTCGCCGAGAGGGTTAGACACAAATAGCACCGGGGACGCTTTACTCATTGGCGTGAAGTTTAACTTCTTTTCGAAAAATTTAATCACATCTGTGTCACTAACGGTTTACCATGAAATATCACTGCAGTGTATAACAGTTCACCTTGCAAATATTTAAATATTTGAGTGAACGTGTTTCTTAGAGATAATGAGGATTTGAAGAAGTCACATATCTTCATTTAGTCACTAATCCCTCACCAAACCTCATATTTAAAAACATAGCTTTGTGCCTAACCCATCTCAGTGTTATCATCTACATTCATGGCTTTATAGCATAGAAAGTGACAGTGACAGTGACAAGATCAGCACCACCTGCATGGAAACACTTCCATATTTATCGAAGCACTCAGTCTCTCTGCATTGCTGACTCGAGCAAAAGCAGCACAAATTAAGAAAGAATCGTTTAAATGGAACAGGTGCCGAAAAAGGGCTTTAAGGAGTGCACTGTGGAGTGCCAAGATGTGATATTTTTCCCTCAAGCCACACCCTTTGGAATCACAAATCTGTGTAATGTAATGCATCCTGTGATGCAGAGAGACTGTGACACTTAAATGCATTCCGATCACCTTTAGTATCCACATGCATGGAGAGGAGTGGGGAGGCCCTGAAAGTCAGGTTACTGTTCAAAATCATCAAATCAAATGTTTTTTTATCATGTGTTGTATTTTTGCACAGTGACAACACAGAAAACATTTTATCTACCTGGACTGAATTTTATTAAAGGTATACAAGGATTTAGCCTTTTCAAACTTAAGGCCTATTTAATAATCTTATGCTTAAATGTCAAAGTGACTGACCGAAGGTTTCAACTTCCTCTGAGTCTGTTTTGCTTGCTTACTTTTCATTTGCTTCTATTTTTCTTTGTGTTCTTCTGCTAACCTTACCTGTAGCGTTGTCTGATACTGTAATGTGAAACTCACAGAAACAACCAGTGCATTTCCATTCGTTCCATTTATGGTTATGAAGAATCTCTGTGGATGAGTAATACGTTTTCAGTGGTTTACAAGTTGGGTTCTTCTCGTTTTCTTGCTTGCCACTTGGAACGGTTTCGGCCTGTTTGCGAAAGCAGACTGACAGCGAACAAACTGACTTTGCCTTTGATGGAGAGATGACCGCCACAGAGGTTTGTACATCGGGGAAATACGTTGCGTTGTATACAGATGCAGAAGAGAAAGAAAGTGGTGCTGGATTATAGGAGTAATGCCTTTTGAAACATTCAGAAGAATTTGATCTGCATGTTATGTATTCAGTGTGTCGTGTTTTGCCCATTAAGTTTTTGTTTTTTTTCTATTTTTTTTTATGTATTTTAAACGCACTTTAAATGAACACTGTTCGGGACACTATTTCTGCACTTTCCTCCATATCAGTGTCTTTCACTGGCATCATTATAATTGGCTGTTTGCCAAGCCCCACCCCAGTAGTTTGTCATGCTAAGCCTGTCGAGTTGTTCTCACACATAATGCAGTTTACATTTACGTTTAAGGTCAGAAGCATAGCTGCTTAGCTAACATTCTTGTTCATATTTCCAGTTTATTTTGACTGTAAAATAGTAAGAGTATGAGTATCCGGATGAGGACTAACCCATGTGTAATACTTTTTTCTGGTGACGCTGGCTGGAGTTGCAGGATTAACGTTACAAAACAAAGGGGGACAGAGCTGATAATAAACTCTGACAGCATCCAGGACTGGCTTTCACACAGTCAGGAAATACTTCATGGAGGACGTGCAGATTGTGAAAAGGGCTTTTTTTTTTTTTTTTTTTTTTTTTTTTTTTCCCCCCCCCCCACAAAAAAAAAAAAAGTGGGGGGGGGAAGGGCCAAAGCAAAATGTGGTTGTCGCTAAGAACCCACGTGTTTCCCTTCCCCCCCCCC
>JBBMJY010000006.1:17854638-17904680 GCA_037833715.1 Toxotes lorentzi
ACAGACGCCAGGGCTGGTTTTCACAAAGTAAGGAAAGACTTCAGGGGGGGGGGGCAGGTTGGGAAAAGGGTTTTTTTTTTTTTTTTTTTTTTTTTTTTTGTCTTCTTATACACATCACACAAATAAAAAGCTGGTTAGCTGGCCATGCTAACGTACAGCTTATGTTTACGTACAGCCTCACGCTGTTTACTTTACACCACCCTCCAGACTCTCACTCTCGCTGACTGCACACCATGTCAATGTGAACAAATCCAGAGCTCGACAGGCCTTCTGTGTCTAGTTATGGTTGCTAAGCCATAATTGGACAAATACTGTTCATGGGAGGGGTTTAGCAAACAGCCAGTTTCTTTTGTCTCTCTGCTTGCCACTCCTTGTTGCTCACTTTCTTTCCCTTCACTTGATTTGCCCTCTGCGTCTCTGCTCTTTAATGGCTCCTTTCCTCCTTGTCTCACACTCTCTGTCCTCTCCTTCTTTACTTGCGGTCAGTCGGAAGCGGATGAGGATTCTGAGATGCGGACTCAGGTACCATGGGCTCGCTTCATGGCCCTGCTCAGTGCATCACACCACCACCACCACCAGATGCACTGAGCCACTCGGAGATCAGCCATCAGTCACTTTGTGTCATCCCTCCGCCTTGGCTTGCCTGCTGTTGCTGCTGCTGCTGTTTTTGTTGACACACTCACTATCACACCACACACCAGACTGACCATTCACTCTTGCCTGAATTCACCCCACAGACTGCTGCTGCAGAGCTGTCGCTGCTTCTAAACACACATTTCCAGGTCATTTCTCAAGTGCTTTTGTGTGTAAATGGTGGTGTCATGTTCAGATTTCTTTTCCTGCTGCTGCACCCAAGAGTCAGATTTCACAGTTTTCAGGTTTTTTTCAGTGACTTTTGCAATCATGTCATTGACAGCCACATCTAAGAAATCAAAGCTCCCGCCTCTCCTAACAAGAATCTAAATTTAACATGCCATAAGAACCTTAACTAAAATTCCCCTCCCCTCTTTTCTTTACAGTATAGTTTCATAAGACGAGTAAAAGGGGAAAACGTTTTTGTCAAGCATAGTAATCTGATGCTAGAGGTTGGTAAGAAAACAATGCATGACTGAAATGTGCATGCAGGTGGTTTCGTTATGAGGAATCCTAACTTAAAAAAGGATTGATAACATTTATGTCTGACCCTTTAGTAGCTCTGCCAGCATCAGAGTTCCTTTGTGAATTTGAGTTGTTAATACACTGTTATTTATCAGAAATTAACCTGAATTAAGTCAGTGTTTCTAGAAATCTTCTAATAAGAGTTGGGAGTGTTGCAATTAACTAAACCCGTAAAACTAAATCTGTGAAAACATGCATGACACCATTTATTTTCATTGAATTAAGCTCGTCCTAAATGCTCCCTTAGCATTTAAGTACAAGCTGCTCTTACAGCTACAGCTGTCATGTGGGTGGACCTTTTGCTGTTATTTTCCTGTTTGTATGTTATTTTGCTGGTGCACAGGTAGTCTACATTGCCTCCTGCCTGTGAACAAAAATTTGGAGAGTTAATAAGTGCATAATGCAACTGATTAAGGTCTGTATCCATTAACATTTTGGTTCCAGACCTTTTCAGAACTGCATTTTATGCTACCCAGACTTTTTGGGGGGGGTTAATTCATCAAGCTACCGTTGCGCACATAAAGCATGGCCATCGTTCCCCCTGCGCTGCTCCTGCCCTCATCTCTCTGTATCATGGTTGACCGGCTACTGCAGGACACTGAACCCCCAGCGGAGATGGTCAAGCACCAAACTAACATCAGCGAACTGAAGCGCTCCTTTCTTGAGACCGACGGCAGCACGCCAGGCCTGACAGAATGGGAGAAGAGACTCTCCTCGTCCCCTGCTCGCTCACCCAGAGCAGATGAAGCACCAATGATAGAGCCTCTGGAGCTGCAGGATGTAAGCTGCAGTCCACAGCATACTGAATGACGGCGTGTGTGTGTGAAGCATGACATCACCAAGAAGATCTCTGTGTAAACAAAGATATAAATCTGAGGAGTTATTGTGTAATGAGTCATGGTGCAGTAAATTCAGTATTAATAATGGTTCTCAAGTCATGTTTTTTTTTTTTTTCTTTCATATCAAAATGAGTCTGGTGCAGCATATTTATACTCCAGATGGCTCTAGTGTATATTAAAGGAGAGTATGGGCACCTTGATAGAGGAAATTAATTAGTAAAGTCATTCAAAGTTAGTGCGTTAATAAAGTTGCACATTTAATCCATTGAATGTCTTCCTCTTTGCCACTATCACCTTATGTCTTCACTATATCTCCTCTGCAGCTGATTAACATGTTAATTTGTCTCGGTAATGGATGGTGAAGTCATTAATCAGTAATATGATTGTTGTGCGCGGTGACATTACGTGCAGTTTTATCAGAGTCTCTCCTTTGCTTGTGTTGTGTGACACAGTCTGATGAACTCATGCAGGACTAATAAGCGACACTGATTAAAGTCTCTGAAGACTAATCACTGACATCAGACATGTCTGACTGAAATGAAAAGGAGCTGATTCTCTGGAGGAGCTCTGGGACCCAGATCTTGTTCATTTGCACATGTAGTCACACTGGTCATGTTGTCTCTTGTGTGTGTCTTAATATGTGACATTTCCATTTTTATTTCTTCTGCAGACTAACGATGAGGAGCCTGCAGGAGATGAGACAAAGAAGGAGGTGGAACCTAAAGCCACTGAGGTAAAAAAGACTTCCAGTTAGTTTGTCAGTCTTGAAAACGTGTGTTTTTTGTGACTGTGGTGCTGTTTTTTGCCCTTTGTATCGACCTAGCTCCAGACGTATATGGACATTAGACTAATGTTTGGTGTTTTGGCTCCAGCTACTTTACTTGTGCAATGAAAGAACAGAGTTGCTGCCATTTTTTCCCCTCATAACTCTGATATTAAAATCAAAGCTCAAAATGTCCTTTGTTATCCACTATGTTTGGTTTACTACCAAGCTATTTCCAAACAGTACATCTCTCTTCCAGTACTTATGGAGCTCAGTTTAAGCTTGTGTCATTTTTAGATGAATTGTCTCTTGACCCTGTCCTTGCCACGTTTTGGCTGTGTGCGTGCCCTGTTTATTAACTTGAACGATCCATTTCCAATAAGTCAAGTGTCTCCCCAGGCAACAGGATATCTGGTGAAATACGTGGTGGACAGTATCATAACAGATGGGGCCACCTCCTCTGGGCCTCACGGGATTAGTATGTCAACCACTATGGACGACGACGTCTTCATGGACGGGACCCTCAGAGAAATAGAGGAGAAGACACCTGACTCCCAGGAAGAGGTGTCAGAGAAATCAGTGTTGAAGGTCAGTCCCGGAGCTGTCAGACAGGAAGTGTCCCAGGCCATCAGTGACAAGAAAGGGACGCTCATAATCTTGAAGGAGGCAGAGGATAAAGTGGACACTGAGGGCAACGAGATGAGTGTTTTGGGTGAGGAGGAGCCTGTCGTCCCTGGAGAGGCTGGCGCTGAGGAGAATGAATTGCTGTCTGCTTCTAAAGAGAGAGAAACTATCAAAGAAGACACCGCTGTTATAGAAGCCCAAACCACAGTAGTGAAGACACTGAGTCCGAAGATTGGTACTGACTCGCCTAAAAAGGCCATGGCATCGTGGATTTCTGAGGAGGTGAAGACTGAGGCATCAGAGGTCACCGGTGTGTCTACACAGGAAGTCAGAGACATGAAAACTTCTGACCTCACCTTTGAAGGAGTCGAGACCAAACAATCAAAGTCCAGCCTGACTCAAATTACAGTTTCTGAATCTACATCCTTAGCAGTGGTAGTGTATGAAAATTAAAACAGCAACTTGGTATTGGCTGCCTCCCTCCACATCTCCACCACCACCTGCAGCCTACCCCCATTGCCTCCCCTCCAGCAGCAGCCAAACCAGCCTAACAACAGTGTAATCAAGCGCTGTGCATGGCTAACGGCCCCTTAACACCCAGCGTTTACTCACACACTCGCCAAACCGCTAATTTGTGTTGCAATCAAACGCTCTGCTTCTTTTTGATACAGTGTTGGATTGGGTTTTCAGTTTGTTGACAGCTAAAGCAGCTCACCTTGCCTTAGCAGCTGGCTCCTGCAGCTGATAAGGATGACATTTCTTTTTTTCTTTTTTTTTTTTACCATTTTGCTCAGCTGCACCATTCCTCCTCCTTCCTCCAGCTGCTCCATTCTTTCAGCTCTGTTATCAGTTTCCTGAAAGCAGTGACTTGATAGCCCTGGCTCAGTGCCACTGCTAAAGCTTTCCCCACCTCATCATCCAAAATCCCCTTCTGCCTCTGTAACGAGTCAGGAGAAAAAAAAATGTATGGGTCTACCTGAAAAGAGATTTCAGTGTTCTTATGGAACAGATTTCAAAAGCAGGTTAGCAGAAAGTTACTGCTGTTGGATTCAGCAATTCTAAAATAAAAAACAAACATATTTTCAGTTTGAGGTTTAAGGATTCAACTTGGCCTTAGGTTCAGCAGATTTAATGAGCTATATAATGGTATTCCATACATTCCATTCAATGTTTATTTTTCAGACCTTTTATTTTTCCATCCTCTATCCCTTCGCTCTTTGTCTGGTTTCTTTCAGCTCTGTGACTTTTGACTGTCCTCTCATGTCCTTTCTCTTTTTTCTTGTGTTCGTCCATCCTTCTGTCCCATCAGTCTACGCTGGGATGCTTTTCCTCCTCTCAAAAGGTGATCTCTCCTCTCTGGTCCTCATGAATTATCTTTAAATGTTTGTACCTGTTATGTGTAATTTTCTGTCAGGTTGTGAACAGTAAAATCTGCAAACCGCCATAACCATTTTTCTCTACCAGGTTTTTGTCGCGAAACTGCCCGATATGTGTTGGTTTTGTTTTATGCAAAAACATCATCTAATGGTCCAATTATCCTTCACAGACACCAGCTGATCCAGAGGAGAAGTCAGTGATCGCCACGGAGATAGAGGCAGCGCCAGCCGAGTCGACAGGTCCAACGGTGAATATCCAGACCACAGAGGCTGCAAAGGCTGAACCGGTGCACACCATAGCAGAGCTCACAGTCAAAACAATGTCAGCAGAGCCTACAGAGGGGGAGCTAGACTGTGTAGTAATGTTACACAGGGATATTAGTAACAATAGCTCGGGAGATCCACCAGCTGACTCTGTTAATTGTGAAAAATCTGTTGTTCCTGGCTCTGCACCATCTTTAGAGCAAGTTCAACAGTGTGCGCCTGTGAAAGCAGAAATGCAGCCAGTAGCAGCAGATTTTGGGCTTGATGAGAGTGTGCCTGACAGACAGGGAGTCTGTCTGTCAGAGTCTGCAGTGCTCAACTTAACAGGAGAAAAGGAAAATAAGAAAGTAATAGATGAGGAGGGTGAGGATGCAGATGCTGAGGGCGAGGCACTGATGTCTAAAAACAAAAATGATGGTTTCAGTTTCACTGTAGCTCCTGCTCACATCAGAGGTTGTGAAAAGGAAGAGAAGCTGTCATCAACAGGGGAGGAACACGACAAAGAGGAAGCAGCAGGGAGGTGGGTGGGGATTTTGGAAGATGATTTAACAGATGTAAAACATGCAGGGGAGAAAAAGCAGACAGAAGTAGACGGCAAGAGAGTCCAGTTCTCCAATGAGGTGCAGTATTTCCAGGAAGAAGAGTTCCCCACAGAGTTGGAAGATGGTATCGAGGAGGTGGATGAAGAGGTGGATGAATGTTTACTGGCAGAAGATGAAGTACAAAAGACCTTACCAGTCATCTTGAAACCTTCGCCCTTTGAAAAAGAAAAATACTACTACATAGAGATGGACAGCTCAGAAGATGAAATGAAGAGGATGGAGGAGGAAGATACGATTGGAGAGGGAGGAGGAGCAGAGAAGGAATATGATGACGAAGAACTGAATTTGAAACTAGAACAAGACGGTGTTGGCGAGAAGGCTTCAGAAGTGTCAGATGTTTTGGTTTCAGAGGAAGTGAATATAGTACTGAAGAAAGAGAAAACGCAGGAACACAACTGGAAGTCCGGCCTACACAAAGTGACTCTGACTGAACCTCCTGCCTCAGACACCCCGTTCACCCGTTCACCTCCCGCCGTGTCTCAGTCGGAGGTAACTCTGCATCAGCTCCAGTGGCCTAAGCCTCGACCCTGTAACTTCACCACCACCCTCCCCTCCTGCTGACGCAATCTGCCGCTAATAATCAAGGGCACAAGTCCACCAAAAGCATGGATATGCATCTCAACTTCATAACTTAACAGTTTGTCACAGAGCAGATCAGGGGACTCATAATATGATGTGGTGCACACACTTGATCAAAACCTTGTGATTTGCATTCTCCAGTATCTTCTCCTTCACTGGATTAGGGACTCTAATGCATGACTGCATGCTCGTTGAGAGATTTAAGCCCTTCAATGAGTGTCTATGGTTTAGTTTATTAGCATGCGGTATTTATTTGTGTCAATTAAATTTTATGTACAACATTAAGGCGCTGTTTTAAGAACAAGCACGTACAGTAAACACCTGCAGCAGTTTGTTTCAGACATGACAGCTCATTAAACTACAGCAGATACTTCTTATGTTTATTTGTGCCTGTTTTGCCTTTTTGCCTTCCAGAGCCTTGAGGTCAGTGAGGTGGGTACCAAAGAGATGCCTGTGGTCCACACAGAGACAAAAACTATCACCTATGAGGCTGCAGAGGTACATACAGCTGCATTAATAAGTATTTTTTTTAATATGAAAGGATCAAATAACTACTATTTTTAGTGTGAATGTTTTCTCTGGCAGTTATCATCAGACTTTGCAACCCCACAGCTCTGTTGTGCCCTCTTTAGCTCATTGTTTTGGTTTTCGCATGAGTCAAATTTCACTATTAATGTTGTTTTTAGCCACAAAAAAAACTCTGATAAACCCACTGTACACTATCCAGCTGGCTAAGAAAGCCTAGGAGTTAAAGAGCCAGATATTTCCCCTCAGGAGAGATAAAAGAAGAGTGAATATTTACCAGGTAGACACAAACACAACTTCAGATGAATGCTAATGACTCTCTTTGTCTGCTGGATTTGTATAAAGGAAATTGTTATCTAACATTTTAGCTATAACAGCTTCATTAAATGTACAAACTTGACGCCATCTTGTTTTGCTTATCAACAGGTTGACACTAATGGTGACGCTGATCCCGGGGTGTTGCTGAGCGCTCAGACCATCACCTCGGAAACCACCAGCACCACAACAACCACACACATCACAAAGGTCAGGGTTCATCTATTGTTCCTTTGGCCTCTTAACACTTGAAGCCTCAGACATTGTGTACAGCGTCTGAGCATCTCGCTGCTCTCTGCAGAATCATGAAGAAACATGAACAGTAGTTGAAGTGTGAGGAAGTGAACACAGACATGCCTCATTACACTCTCATGTCCTGGACAATTTAAAATGCGCTCAGTTTTTCTTGTATATTTTATCCCTCTCTCACCTACATTTATATATGTTCCTTATTTTGTAGTTAAATTGTAAAAAATAAATATATCTTGATGCAGAAAACTAGAGTAATAATAATAAGAATGAGAGAGGCTGGAGTCCTGATTTGTCTGTATTGTGTTTAAGAAAGTGTTTTACTGCTATTTAGGATTTTACTCATACAGTTTGTTAAATAAAAAAAAAAAATTAAAAATATCATTAATCTACTTATTTTTTCTCTTAGTTTGTAGAATGTCAGCAAAGAGCTTATGGTGATGATATGAAAATATTCACAATTTAGAAACTGATACCAGTGAATTTGGAATATTTGCTTAAAAAAAACTTGAAAGATTGACTTTCCTGTCAATCATCTAGCTAGTACCTTTGCATAAAAAGTGATATATGAAGTGTCTTTCTGTTTTCTGGTCATCAGACGGTGAAAGGAGGAATTTCAGAGACAAGAATCGAGAAGAGGATCGTCATCACGGGAGATGCAGACATCGACCACGATCAGGTCTTTCAGAGTTTTTATCTTTTCATTCTGTTTTTCATTTTTTAAACAATAATGTCATTTTTTTTCTCTGCCTTTAAAGTCAGTGATTGAATTTGAGCAATCACTCACAAACAAGTAAAATTCTGACCTTAGTGACCCCCCGGGGACCTTAACTTGAACTTTGCGATCATAGTACAGACAAATGATGGAGAGTGGCCTAGCATGTGACACTTTAAACAAAACAATATTAACTCGTGATGTGACTTTAACAACTACTGGAAGTATGATAAGTGTAACTAAAAGTGACTTCCCTGTTGGCATACTGACTTACACTCCAACATCCCACTCCCTCCCCGCCCTTCCCCGTTCTCTGTCTCCCCCTGGTGATCCCTCCTGGCACTGCACTCCTGTATATAGGCCCTGGCTCAGGCCATAAAGGAGGCTAAAGAACAGCATCCTGACATGTCAGTGACCAAAGTAGTGGTACATAAAGAGACAGAGATCACGCCAGAGGAGGGGGAGGACTGACCCAGGTAAGACAACGAGGCCCCAGTCCTGGTCCCGGCGCTGTCCGGTTTAGTCTAGTCTGGTTTGGTTTAAATTTAGTTGGACTGGGCTTTTTTCAACCTAGGCTCCATTCTTGGGCATGCTGCTTTCCCATCAGCATTTCTTCTCACTAGTGCAGACAGCCCTGCTTCTGTAGCACTTACAGCTAATGCATCATGCTGTTGTCATTCCAGCTCCACTCCCCCTGCAGGGAAAAGGTCGGCTGGTGCGTGTGTGCACCCAGAACGGATATTATAGTCTCCACTCCTAATGACAAGGCTTAATACCCTTTACTGTAATGCTGCTGGCAGTCTCATGCAATCTCTTGTAATTTTGCTACAACACTCCCCCCTCCTGGAAAGAAGCGCATTTTTTTCTTTCATATAACACAACAGACCTGTCTCTCCTGTGTATAGACAGTAAAAAAAAAAATCTAAATTGCAGTTTTGATCTTTGGAATTTCCAAAATATGTTAGATCTGCTTAAAAAAAAAAAAAAAAAAAACGTGGTGGAAAGCTGGAGATGCTAAGTAAAGAAAAAACAAGTTGTGTTGAAATAGTTATGCATTCATGTCGTGCAATTTTCTATAAAAGCATTTCCATGCATTGTTGTGTCTACATTGTGTTGCCTCACAAAGGACACTGGCAGCGATGAGCGATTAAATACCGGCTGAACCAGATTCTGCTTCTCACAGCGCTCAGTCTGCACTGCACACGTACCCGTGTGGACTGAAATCTGATCTTGAGCCTACACAGATGTGCTTTAATCTACTTTCATCTCTGTTCATACACGAACAGTCATATAGTTTAACTTGGTAACTCCTTTAATTGCTATTTATTAAAGTACTATATGCATAAATGGATTATATTTGCAGAAAAACATTCATTTATGGTTTGTTTCACAAATACAGCATCAGTTTTATACTTCATGTGTACCTCAAAAATTGCTATAGAATGAAAATTAATATCGTTCTAATAATTCATATCATATTCACAAAACTAGCTTAACAATATTTTGCACATGAAAGGTCAGCAAACTAAGTTTATGTGAGCTGAGCCTAAATTTCTCCACGGTTATCCAACAGTTTCAACATTAGCCTTGTGGTTTATTTAATAATACATCAAAAGCGCCAACAATAATACTTTTGCGCTACACAGCAGCTACACTGGGCAGTGTTTTATAGGTAGAATGTTCAAGCTTGGGGTAAATCACTGCAATGTTGAAACTGTGTTTCTGGGACACTCATGTTTGGAGCAAACATAACATGACATACTGCTTCTTTCAGTTCCACTCTTCCTTTCTGTCTGTGTGTGGGGGGAAAATAGGTCAGCGGTCCTTGTGGCAGTGCTTCCACAGACTTCACAAATGCAGCCATTTGTGTTTCAACTTGTCCGCTGTCAGTAATGTCAGGATTATGTCAGATGTGGAGCTATGTGAGGGAACCTCTCATTCCATTGTAGCACAACATGTCGTTATAACCCCGCCACCTTTTCCCGTAAGCATTTTTGTGTTTCTGTCTCTGGAAACAACACACTCTGCCGTTTATTCTAATTCACCTTTTGGCTCTGAAGCTTGTTATTTCATTAGCTTTTGACTGAAACAATCCCAAGGTGCAGGGTGTGGGATGTGCAGGCGTGCATGTGTGTACTTGTGGGACTCACCAGATGGGAATGCTTGGCTTTGTTTCTGCAGCCTTGCCCTCAGTCCTCTACGTGTGTGTGTGTGAGTGCGTTGTCTAATATCTGTGTCTGAATGGCTGCGTTTCTGAGTAGCACTATTAACATGATACTAAATGTTTTCTCTGTGGTCTTTTGAATGCTTGTCTCTTTCTGCTGTAGATACACACAGAAGAGTGGCTCAAAATCAGAAAAATCTGGCATTATACTGTCCACAGTTTCATTAACATTAAAATTCAAACAGGTCACACAACTCTTCTCCAGGGCTCCACGCTTTATTCATTAAACTAATCTTCCCTTCATCAGGTTCTCAACATCCCTTTTTTATTAAAGGGATGTAAGTATTATTTTTATTAATACTTACAAATTTTTATTAATACTTTACAAAATGTCATTACTCCTGTTTTGAAATACAAATAATAAAATACGATCTTTCATCTTAACTCATCAGTGTGTAAAAACGTTGAATCTCTATTCTTCAACATAAGGCAACAAATTTATCCTTTCAACCTTATTATTACTATTCAGATTCATTTTTCATAACTGTGTATTCAGACTCCTTCCATCACTTAACATGTATGAATAACCCTAACTAAATTTACATCAACATCTCCATCCATGGCTTAAATTTCCAGTTGTTCTCAAAAGACTCCTGTTATTTGAGCTCAAATATAATCCAGTAGACTCTGCAAAAAAAAAAAAAAAAAAAAGATTTCAAGTCTAATTCCTCATTTAGCCCTCTTGGGTTTAACGTGCCCAATTTAGAAATCCAGAGTGCTTAAGGAGCAGTTTCTCCAAATCGCCCTTTTTTTGATGAAGGCGAGAAACGTTTGGTGCATTAAGCGTGGCTAACTGGAGAGGAGCTGTGTGACGCGTTTCTAATTTTGGTGGAATACAATTCAAATTCAAAACCACATTGTTACAGATAGATAATGAGGTTTTTGTGTGTTTGTTATTCAGTTGAGACACGAGCCTGGCTGAGTCATGGCTTGTCTTCACTTTTAACAGAATGTGAAATAGTTTTACTGTTTTTGGGATGCCACTGGGAGCATTCCTTCTAAGAAAGTGCCCGAGAAGCCTGTGTGTATCTATGTTGTGCATTTGCATTTTTGTAACTCAGTAGTCCCTCAGTGCATCTATTTATGGGGGTAAAACAGCCATAACCTTTTATCAGGCTCATTTTCAGTCTTTGGCAGGGTGCACTGTGGCACTAAAGGTACAGATATGATTAAATATGCAGGATGCACTGACTGTTGTTTCCTCTGCCCTTCCAGGAGTAAGACTGAGGGCTGTTTTCTGTTCAACCTCCCACAATCCAACATCCAGAACTCCTCATTTTACGCCGGGACTTTCAGAAGACTAGAAAGGCTCCTTACTCTCCAAATGCTGCAGCTCGCCGCTAGTCGCAACCATCATCTGCAAAATAAATAAATGCATTTTGCATGAGAAGGACGCAATGTTGCATTATCAAACAAATGGCAAGATTATACAGAAAACCGTACGACTTATATGGTTTATATAATAATGGTTTCTCGATCCATCTGCACGCCGAATCCCTGTGTGCAGCAGGCAAACCTTTTGCTTTCACTGCCTTATGACTTTGATGCATTTTTATGATTATTGAGAAAAATTATTGTAGCAGCATTTTATTTATGAAATAAAGCCATCACTCCAGAAACTTTAAATTGCCGTAGGCTATATATGTTAGAGAGAATACACTATTTAACCTTGCTGTAGAAGTGCCAACCTTATTTGCCAGCAAGCATCGCCTCACTCACTCACACACAACCTGATGATTTTCCGTGAGGTATTTCACAACAGAAATCACTACAGCCCAGTACTGTACATATCAAAGCTTCCCTAGGAAAATAGCTAATTATCTTTCACAGTTGATTTTTGTCATGTCTACTTGAATTGTGTTTTCCATTTTATGATCATTTCAGTATTTTATTTTTTCTCATTAGTTGGTTCCACCACTTCCACACTTTTTTTTTGAGAAGGTCTGTTTTGGCAAACGCCAAGGAATCAAGATTTCTGTGCAAGAAATAGATTTTTATGTGCCTGTGCGGGCTTTGAATGTTTTCCAGGGTAGATGATCGGCTGCAGCACAAGTCCCAGGTTTGTGTGACTGTGAGGCAAAGGGCTCTCTGACTGCCGAGCTCTGCCCAAACTAGATGCAAAGCCAAAAGAGATCTGTCAAACCCCGACCCCCACCTCCCAATCATGTCAGCTGTACGCCCCCCTCATCTGTTTACCTGTATCTGAATAACCAAGTATTGTTCATGTACAGCCATGTTTTCCTCAAAATGGTGAAATAAAAGTGGCAAATGCATTTGTTTTTAATTTGCTGTTTCCTTCTCAAATAATAAAATGTCAACCATAGTGCTGAAACCTGTCATCAGTGGGCCTATTGATTGTTGTTCAACCAGTGCCAAATACATTTGTCAATAACATTAAATGATAATCAAATAAGGGTTTTGCTGATTTTACGGTTACCTGTTATGAATAATAACACTCCAATTGTTTTGTTTTTTATAATTTAAGTATCAATGGAAAGATTTTTTAAAAACAAATGTGATAAAATTGATTTGCGACAGGAGACAAAACAACCTGATGACTCAAGTGTGATCATTGAAACCTTAAAACCTAATTATTGGTAAACAAAATTAAATAAAATAAACCTATTAATAGGAGTGGGTTGAATCTGTGAACTGTGGTTGATCTATTATTCATTAAACCAAGCGCTCTAAACACTTAATTGATCCGTTTAAAGGAATACCCCCGGGCTAAATAAGAGGGATTTCTTTTTTACTGCTGTAGGTAATTATGTAGAATACACCGAGGCCTCTGAAGCCCCGCCCCTCTGGATGTGTGCGCGTTTCCCGGAGAAAAGCAAAAGGTAAGACCTGTCACTCCGCTTCTGTTGCTGGGTGCGAGTGGCTCAACGCAAACAGATGGGAAATCTCAGTGTGTGATGTATCTGTGTGTGTGTGTCACTGGTTGAAACAAACATTTGAACAAGGAGAAAGTGCCTCAAAGTTTTGCCTGTGAGTTTTAACAAATGTGCATATTGTGCAACTGTCAGCTCCAAATAGTCATATTAATCACTTAAGACAAGAGGACCCAAAAAGTGCAGTGCAGCACCAAAACCAATTTAAATTAAATTTCAAACATTTTTTTACTTTTATTTAAAAATTTGTTGGAAATTCTGTTTTGGGCAATTCCCACATTTTTTCACATCAGTGACAAGTTATCATGTAGTTACTCAACCGACATTAGTGAAAAGTGGATCTGTTTGCTTTATAGGAAACTGGCTTTTTTTTTTCTACTTTTGTGCACTTTGTTCACTGATGTAGCTCATATGCACCGCATACTGTGTTCTTAAGCTTTCACAGTTTTCAATTATTTTTATATTCAGTATGTCTAACAATTATCTCCAACAATCAGCTAATTGTTGTAATGTCATAAAATATAAAATAGTGAAAAATGCCCAAATTAACAAATACAAACAGCTTTCAGTCAAAAAGCCCAACATGTTTACTGTCCTAGAAACCTTGGAAATAATCACATTTAATAAGCTGGCACCATTCAATTTTTGACATTTTTGTTTAAAAATGTCAAAAATGCTTTATTGTAATCTAAATTGTTGCCAATTAATTTTCTGTAAATAAACCAATTGATTAATCATCTCAGCTGTAGAGTATTTGTTGGTTTCTGGGTGTTTTTCTTTTTCACTGTTGCTCAGACAAAACAAGAAATGAGGAAATATTAACTTGGGCTTTAGGAAATTTATTTTTCCCAAGAATTAACGGATTGTTGAAGACAATAATTGTTAGACTTATTGATAATAAAAAAATAATTCTGCTGTTATGTACTAATACGATCTTGTTGTATTAGTACATAACAGCAACTTAATTGTAATTAAAACACAACGTAATTGTAATTAAAACATTTAGCTTTTAAAGCTGATTTTGACACGGGGGGATGGGGGGGGGGTCTACAAGGACACAGAGTAAACATGGGCAGTTTGAGGCCCCTGGGGAGCTGCCCCCTTAGCCCGGTTTGTAATCCAGCCTTGCATATGGAGAACCAGGGTCTTTGCCGGACTACATTTTTCCTCCTCCTCCTCCTTCCCTGCAGAGTGAGCCGTCGCCTCGCTCATAGACGATCTCGGTGGAGTACCTGCTCCGGTGCTGTAGATGGCAGCAGTACAGTGCAGCGTTTCCTGTGGAGCCCAACAGTCACAACAAGAGGAGGAAGAGGAAAAACGACAGCTCTGGATCGTCGTCGACTGCCTTGCGTGACAACACAGGGATCGCGTTCAGGCTTCGGGTATTAACATTTTTATTTTCTCGCTGTCGCTCCGAACGGCGCAGAAAACGACGCGGCGTTTTCTGGTCTCCTGTTCGCCTGGTCGCCGCCGTGTTCTCCGCTGTTTGCGAACTGCTTTAAAGACACCAGAAACATGCCAATGGAGGCTTGCTGACCAAAATGGCTGGGCGCAGTGAAATGTGAAATATTCTTGCTAAGGTTATCCTTTCTGCACGCAACGCGACTGTCACGCGAACACGGCGGCGAAAACGCGTTAGTCAAGTTAGGAAAAGTGCGTCCGTTCGTTTCTGCTGGTGTTTGGATTTTTTTTTAATTAACATTACGGCGGCTTTCAGTTGCTGTCGGGGCCTATCGTGGGTTTTTTTTTTTTCCAAAGGCTTTCTGCATGATTGATTTAGCCACTTTTTTTTAAAAAAAAAAAAAACAAACTCTCGAGGTGCAGAATAAGAGAAAAAAAAGAGAATGCGATATTAGTTGCAAGTTACTCCTGTAATTGTGAATGTGCGGTGCATGCTCAACCTGTATATATTATCATAAGTGGCATGCAAATGGAGCTCCACCCTCAGCTGTGCAGTTTGTTGTGGAAAGCAGAATATTTGACTGTTTGCTGTCTCTCCTCCGCAGGTTGCTCCTACTTGACCTGCAACATGTCAGATTTACTGAGATATATCGACTATGACCACAAAGCCACCTTTCTGAAGATGCTCAACCAGCAGAGGATGGAAGGTGAGCACTGTGATGTGGTGGTGGTGGTGGAAAACATAGAGTTCAGGGCCCACCGCTGTGTCTTAGCAGCTTGCAGCAACTACTTCAAAAAGCTCTTCAAGAAGCAGAGCGACGAAGACAACTCCATCGTGGAGTTGGACTTCATCCGCTCTGATATCTTCGAAGAGGTGCTCAATTACATGTACACAGCCAGGCTCGCTGTGAGGAAGAAGGACATCAATATGATGATGTCCTCCGGCCAAATCTTGGGGATCAACTTCCTGGATAACCTGTGCACCCAGAAACGTGAGCTGACCAACATGAAGACCCGGGAGAACCAGGCTCCAGGCGACCACGGGATGAGGGCTCAGGACGCCATCCTGAAGGAGCTGGCCATGGAGGAGGTGAGGAAGAACAGCTTCTATGACCAGGGGATGGATGGCATGGGGCCGGGTGGCTCACATGTGTCTCAGCCACACAACTACAACACCAACATGGGTAAAGATCCTCACAGCCACGGCTGGGGCTCGTCCTCCTCCAGTGACATGAAGCTGGAGTACTTACTGTACGGCCACCGCGACCATGGCTCCTGCCAGAGCACAGGAGCGAAGCCCATGGACCACAACGCCAAAAAAGAGCGGCTGCTCACGGCCAACCGACCTTACGGCTGCGAGCACTGCCCCAAAGCCTTCACCACCGCCGCCCACCTCAAGGAGCACTTGAAGATCCACTCTGGCTTCAAACCTCACCGCTGCGTGGTCTGCGGCAAGGCCTTCATCAGGGGTCCCGACCTGAAGAGGCACGAAAGGGTTCACAGCAATGAGAGGCCCTTCGCGTGCCAAATGTGCGAAAAAGCCTTCAAGCACAAATCCCACCTGAAAGACCACGAACGGCAACACCGAGGCGAGCGGCCATTCAACTGCGGCTCCTGCGACAAAGCCTTCATCAAAGCGTCCGATCTGAAACGCCACTGGAACACCATGCACAGCGGCAACCCCCGCAGACAGATGTCCCTGTCTCCCGCCGCCTCCCAGCACGGCCAGGGAGACGCCACCGACCAGAGAGACTGGAAAATGGAGACCGGGCCACATTCGCATAACTCGGGGGACTGTTGAGCCTGTAAACACACGATACACATACACACACTGACATGCAGACACGCATACATGCACACTTAAAACATGTGAACACACTGACACAACCACAACCCTGTGACAGGTTAACGGCCTGACATCACATGGACAATGACCGGAGTGAGTAACGATCATAGCATGTTCATAAGACTGTGGGGCTGTATTATTATTCTAAAAAGTTATGTCAAAACAATGTTTTCTTTCCACCTGTAAAATCATGTAAATGTTTAGTTCACTCTACTATACATATATTTTTCACAAAGCATTGCTGGTATCTAGACTGGGGGTTCTCATAACATTATTCTCTTTTACGTTTATGGGATATGTAACATTTAAATGTTTGTTTAACCTTTACTGGATTTTATGGAGATAAAAGAGAGAGACGCAGAGCGGGGTTGGGGGTAGGGGTGGGGGGGATGGGAGATTTTTCTGCATAACATTTGTTGCATTGAGTATATTCATGTGGATGTTTTTAATGGATGTGTTTAGTTGTATTGATTGATATTACACTGTAAGAGTAAGAGTCACCATTTTGCATTTGACACAGATGATACCAAAGTCTTGGGCCTTTGACGGATTGTCTTTTGAGGCTGTCCTGCCCAAGCAACCGGCCAACTAGATTTACTGTTATACAGTATAACTGTCATCCAGCTATCAACAGTTAATGATAGATGTCTGTATATACTGTAGCTTAGTTTGTTGCACAATTAGAGTACACAATAATGAATTATGCACATATAACATTGTCCTACTCCTACACTTTGACAATAAACACCATTTGCTGTGTTTTATTGTTTTCACAAAGTTTGGTTTTTGTTGAAGGGACGTTCAGGATTCGTGTCCTGCAGTGTTGCTTTTTACCTGCCACGCTCGAATCTGCCTTTAAGCACCTGAAATAACCCAGAATATCTGCAACTAAATAAGTAGAAACCAAATTTACTTTGAAAAGATGAGGTGTTTTGTGGAGATGAGAGGTTTTCCGAGACATGAGTTTATTCTGAAGTTGCCACGCTGGTTAAATGGATCAAATGTTGGTGTAATTGGTTTGTTATAGTGAAAAGCTTTGTGTGACATCTGTGTCCAGTTGAGTAATTCCATAAAAATAAGTAACTGCACCTGAATTTTAATTACACTTGAAACATAAAAGTGAAATTTCTCTAATAACCTGTTAACTCCAGGTCAGAGGGGAGCTACTGGTGTGTGCAGCAACAGTGGCTAAAACAGACTTCTCAAATGTCAAAGTGTTTGAAAAGTAACAGTGAATTTTTTTTTTTACAGACACACTTCTTGTCAAGCTGCAGTGTTTGGTTTTGTCTGACCAGTGTTTTGTTCACACAGTGACAACATCACAGCAAAGATGTGTGCAGGACAACAAGATACTGGGACTGCAGCTAGTGATTGTTTTGATTAAGGATTAATCTGCCAGCTGTTTCCTGGATCAATCTTCTGGTCAGAAAAATGTCCATTCCAGTTTCCCAGTGTGATGTCTTGAAATGTTTCCAACCAATGGTCCAAAACGTTCAGATGTTCAGTTTACTATCAGAAAAGACAAAGAAAAGCAGAAAACATTTGAGAAACTGTCTCCAGAGATTTTTTTTTCGGTGAATTAATTGATTAGCAAAATAGTTGCAGAGTAATATTGCGCTGACTCGATTTATTGACTAATCATAGCGACTCCAATAAGGGACTTGAAATGATTCGTCAGTGGAAGTTTGAGTCCAGCTCATAACAATGAATCTTTAGTTCGAGTTGAAACTTTCCTCCGACCAGAGATGGTGCAGTGCCTCAGGCTTTGGTTTGTTTATAAGCCTGGCCTATGCAAACAGTCGCAACTGCTGCCCATCCCCCCCACCCACCCACCCACCCACCCAACCCTGAAGTCCACTGCACCTTAGGTTTGTTCAGCCTGTTTCAGCTTTGTCTCAGTGCTATATTTTTTCTCTGACCTGAAGCTGACCTGTCAGTGACCTCAGTGTTTCATGCGAGTAAAGACACTTTTGCAAAGGACATTAAAAAAAAAAACAGCAAAGACACACTCAACATGGCTGTGCTTCTTCATCCAGTTAATCTTTTCAGCTGCTCTCCCATACTCTGTATGCAACACTAGATGGTGCCCTGTTCATAGTGACTGACCTGTTGCTGCCCAATTTGACCTGCTCACGCTGACTGTCCAGGACTGAGAGGAGCACTGATGATGCCAGAGCAGGATAAGCGTTACTGGGGTTTATTAATGGAAGGCGAAGCTGAGCTGGAAAGCACATATGGTGGCTGTGTTAAATGTATGCGCTCTCACACCTCGGTGTTTTACATATGTTTACATCCATCTGGCTCCAGTGGTTTGAGTGAGAGCAGTTGTAGTATCAGAGTTTCACAGTCCCCGTTCAGTTTGCACTGACAGTCAGATGGAGATCACTCTGCACCTCTTAAAGACAGTTTGACCACGCGGTCTGGAGGGAGAACATCCGTCCTGTTTGCTGCATGTATCACACTGATCTGGTCTTAACTGTCAACAGAGGAAGGGTTTGATCTCCTGTAATTTAGGGTGAAACAGTTTTGTGGAAAACTGACGTCAGTGTCTAATGGAAAAGGCGGGCCTTGCCTCACTGATGTCAGTAGATGCCTGAGATCTGTTTTCTGCATTTCCTGGCCCCTGCAGTACAGTATGTGTATGTGCGTGTCTGTGTGTGCATTAAAACCAGTGAATGATGCAGGATATGGGTTTGTAACACATTGTTGGACTGACGGGCTGGGTGTGTGTGCCTTTGTGTCGTGACTGCCTGTGTGTGTTTTGTGTAGAAGGTTTGAAATGCATTGTGTGCGTGTGTGTGTGTGTGTTTGTGTGTGCGCCATGGGATTTGAGTTATGAGGGCTTATTGTGTGCGTGTGTGTGTGCTCAAGCATGTACCTAAGCACATTTATATGTGTGTGCATGCATGTGTGCGTGTGTATGCATGTATAATGACCAGGGGGTAGTATGGGGGGTGAAAAGAGTAACAGAGCACGAGGCGCACGCACAAAAACAGATAAAACAGCAATAATGATTCATAGAGCAGGTACACACACATACCTGAGCGAACATGCGGTGACTTTCGGTAAATAACCACGCGAGCTTATGTATGTGCGTCTCGTCCTCTGTAAACCCTTTCAGCCCCCATTGGGGTAGGAGGTAGTGGTGGAGAGTGTGCATTCATCCGTGTGTGCGTCGGAGAGTGTTTGTGTGAATATAAACACTATATGAATCTATAATGAGTTCTGTGTGTGCACACGCACACCCGTGTGAGTGACAGGCGGCGACCGAGTGAGTGCGCATTCATGCATGTTTTTCTCTGCGTGTACTCATCCGTGCCTGTGCGTGTGGATTGTGCATCAGTATGGAGGAGGTAGAGTGTGTGTCAGTCCTTATTTGTTTTTATGTATGCATGAGCTTGCACGCATGCATGTGCATGCAAATGCACACATCATCACTATTTAGGGAATTTACGTGTCAGCAGGCTGAATCCTATAATGCAAGTAGTCACATGAATGACTTTTTGCATTTGACTATATGTGTGTCTTTTGGTGGGGGGGGCATACATTTCTGTTGTGGGGGCTGTGCATTCAGATTCATGTCTGCATACGTTTATGTGGCTTTCTGTATGTGTGCACATTCCCTCTTCAGCTTTGGTTTATGTGTGTGTGGGCGTGAGTGCATGTGTATGAGCAGTGTGTGTGTTTGCATGTATGTGTATATGTGTACAGTGAACACCCGGTTTCCATTACCCTGGCCGGCGTGGTTCCCTCAGCCAGACCACAAACCTCCTGTCTCCACTCTGGCTCCACCCAGCGCTGCCACAGGCTTCCCAGAAAAGAACAGCGTCTAATTAAAAAACTTTAATTACATTCATCTCATCTCTTTCTCTCTCTCTCTCTCTCTCTCTCTCTCTCACACACACACACACACACACACATCGGGAGAATAAAACAACTGTATACAAACAATTCCATGTGATAAATGGGCATGAAAGGCAAAGCCAGCAGTTCTTTTTTCCCCAAGCGGAATGGCTTTTAATCAGAGTTGTTGACATTCATGAGCCATATAGTCTCCTGTGATGTCGTCCTCCACTTGAGCACCATCTGGAATGTCTTCAGCCCTCATGGACTTCATGACCATGTTGTCTGTCTGTCCTCCACTGTCTTTTCATGTCCTTAATCTGATCTCCGAGGCATCTTAAACCTAAAAAAAATGCATAAGTCATCTTTACATCTATGGACAGATTATGAGACAGCGGGCCCCTGGACGCAGACATGAGGCCCCTAGACTGAAAGAGACACAAAATGACTGCAAACACAGCTTGTATGCCACTTTTGTGTCTCTGTATATTTCTTTTGTCTTTTTGTGTTTGTTTGTAGTCAGCTTTCTTTTCTCATAGATCTGCATCTGTTTGTGGTCATCTTGTGTCTCTTTGTAGTCATTTTATGATGCTTTGTTTTAGTTTAGCATCTCCTGGAATACAGTTTGCGTGTCTGTGGACGTTTTGTCGCCCTTTGTTCTCTTTGTAGTCATTTTGTGTCTGTTTGTTATAGTTTTGCATCTCTCTGTGGCCCATCTTAAGGGCATGTGGGCCTGTGCCTGCTACGCCAAGTTATCCATCCATGTGTGTGGATCGTGTATTCCCAGTTACTGTGTAAACACACACTCAGGCTATTAAACGGATTTGTGAGGCAGCACTTAAAGTATGACACAACTGAAAAATAACAGTCGATTAACGGCTCATCTTCAGAGTGAACGTCACATTAATGCAAGGAGGATCTCTGAAGAATGTTCCTGGGGGCCTTCACTCAACACCTTGAACACTGGAGCTCCCAGCTTCCTCCTTTCCCGTCCGACCCCACATAGAAGCAGGTTTATTAACTGTGACCCGGTGCGGCCACAGACAACATACGTCTTTGTTGATCTGCGTGGTGTTGACCTGCAGAGTCAGACGGGCGGAGGTGGGTTATCAGGCCATCTCCGAAGGTCTAGGAGAGCCCGGCTGGATCACTGCGATCTGCCTTCAGGAGTCATTATTCAGGACCCGGACCAGATGTTCCAGCTGAGAGATTACCATCATATCACTCCTCAGTGGGGAGTCCAGACCTGCTCTCCCTCTCCTGCGTCACTGTATCGCCCTCCCCCCTTCTCTCCTCTTTTGTCTAGTTTACCTTTCTGGTACTACTCTCCTCTTATCTCCCTACTTTTCCCACCTGCCCCGTTTCCTCTACATCCTTGTCTTCTTCTTCATCTCTCTTGATCTATGTCGCTCTCCCTTGCCTTCCTTTCTCCTCCTTTCTCCTCCTGTCCTTGTCCTTCGTTCCTTCTTTCCACACTCCCCTCACTCCCTTGTCATCTGGTCCTCTCCTTCCGCTTTCCTCTTCCCCTCTTTCCTTATCTCCCTCCTTCCATTACTTCACATTCCCTCCTTTTTTCCTTTCCTTTCTTTTGTTTTCTCATTCTTTTCACCTCCTCTCCTCTCTTCTTGTCCCCCTTTCTTCACCTTTCTCCTACCATCTTCCCTTATCTTTCTCTCTCCTCTGCCTTCTCCCTGATGTCCCATAATCCCCCCATGCTCTTCTCAACTCTCTCTTTCTCCCTTTCCTCCCCTCCCCTCTAACCTTCCCTCCATTCTTCCTCTCTTCCCCCTCACATCATCTTTTTTCTCTCTTTCTTATCTGAGCCATTAGCCTTCCATCGCTTCTCCTCTCCTCTACATAAAAAAAAAATCTCTTCCCCTCCGCTCTGCCCTATCCTTACCTCCTCTCCTCTCCTCCTCACCCTCCAGGAGAGATAATAACTGAGGGCTGTCTTTGGTCAAACACAGCGCACGCTGTTCTCCTCCTTCCCCTCCTTCCTCCAGCCCTCCTCCGCTGCCCTTATCAGTCTCGTCCAGGGAGGTCTCACTCTAATGAAATTCCCCTGCTGATCACAGCGACGGATCTAAAGGCAGCATTTGTTGGGAGAACACATCTGGGGAGTATCTGAGGGCATGAAAAGGAAAAGCAGCTGTAATCAGATTATTAAAAAATGTAATCTGTACCAGTCTGGAATCTGTTGCTCCGACATCTAGCAGATTATGATACATTTGTGGACTCTGAGGTCATGTCCTCGGCATTTATTCAGGAAATTTTTGTAGTTTTTGTGAACCGAGGATGTTAAAAAAAAAACAACTTAAACATGGATTATTTCACTATTTTAAGATTTTGTAAAACTTTTGAAGAATAAAGAGATAGATAAAGGATTCACCATTAGTTTTAGACCTTTGTGATGGTCCTTTAACCAGATAAAAGTTTTGTTGAGATTAAAATATTTTTCAGCAGAGAGTTGGCCAAGAGTTACACCTGCCCGTACATTTCCCGGCTACACCCTCACGCATGAATACAACAGATATTTACTGATCTAATCAGATTGCATTGTCAGGCTCTGTCGATTCCTGCCTTAAAGCAGTGTTGTAAGCATGATATTATATCAAGGTTAGTGTTTGTCGATCCTCCAAACAAAAAACTGCGTATCCAAGTGGACTTTGGATCTACATTTAAACTAATCAGATCTACACACTGTTTGACCTTCTAATTATATTCTCATGCATCATATTCCATGTTTGAATAAACCTCTCAGGGTGGGTGGCACACATCTTAGAAATAAAGGTACCATAAGTTATTTGTCATAGCTTATAGGATTTTTTTTTTTTTTTTTGAGGAAGAATATTCTTGTCAAGTATTTCAGGTGAAACTGAGAAAGAATCAGTGATGAATCCCCAGTAGAGCATTTAACCCGACACATAAACACAGTGAGTTTAACCACTGATTTGACTGACTGAGGATTTGAGTGATTGCCCCTGCGAACTCACACTGGAGTCTGTTGTGAAAGACTGTGTTGGCAACATTGATTTACTTCCATGACATGAGAAATTATACAAATAGCATTTCACTTTAAAGCTTCTTGGAAAAGTTAGATCCATTTCCAAATCAGCTATGTAATCACTGCCAGGCGAAACGAAGGGTAAAGACAGCCCACTTTCTTGTCTGCTTCTACCCCCCAGATTGTGACTCCACCACAATATGTTAATCTGTAGTTTTTCCCTGAGGGGAATAGGCACCGGTCTTTGAGGTGAAGTCAGCCTGTATGTTATTCTGGGGCCCAGCGTGATGCTCTCTACTTGTGATTCAGATGCGTCTCTCCGTTTTCGAAGCGCACCTCAACCCGGACAGCCTCCACAATACAATCACAAAGGTCTGTCAAAGCAGCGTCGGAGGTGAAGCAAACATCTCACTCAGCTGAATATTAAGTGAATTCTCTCTCAGAGAACAATAGCTGTGTTCAAACACTGCTGTATGTGAGTTGGCCAGAAGTCGAGAGCCTTGCTGTCCTGTTTTTGCCCAGCAGGTGTTCAAATATCAATTATCAACGGTTGTTTCCTCTGTCTTTGTCTCCAGGAGTGCTTTTTATTTTGATGTTTAATCTGAGGACGTCCCCACTGAGAGAAAATAAATGATTTAAGGTATCGCTTCGATCTTTTTCCGCTCGGCCTCACCGTGTCTTGTCTGTGTCTTGGCATGGAGGGAAACTTTGATCTGATGTCAGTCTGGGTTCATGAGAGGGGCCTCTGTTTTCTCCTGCCAGACACTCGGACCGCAGGACCCTCACAAGGTTAGAAGGACTCCCTGAAAATACTGACTCATCAGGAGACGCGCTCCTGAGGAATTTGAAATGAAAGCATGTGTGTTGACATGGATATGTCTTGGTTTCTTTTACATAGAATGTCTGTTTCTTTTAATAGAATAGAACAGGAAATCCAAAGTAAGATTCAGCAAAGATTAACAAACGTGATACAACTTGTTAATTAGTGAGCTTTAGAGGTGCTGGTAGGCATATTCTGTTACCTTCAGACAGAGCCAGGCTGGCTGTTTCCCCCTGTTTTCAGTGTTGATGCTAAATTAGGGTGCTCCAGTTTAACATTTATAGACATCTATGATGGGTGGTATTGATCTTTTTCCCTAACACTGCATCAAAACACAAGCGTTTCCCAAAGAATCAAGCTGTTTCTTTGACACTGTTTCTTTGTTTTTGGAATAGTGTCACTCAAGACAGGCAGCTCACATATTAGCATCTTGTTAAGTTGTAATGGCAAACATCCAGTCGTGTTTCTGTCCACCTGGTGAATATAAGTGCAGTATTCATGCGTCTGTGTTTTGCTCTCCACCAGTTCCTGTGGGAAATATCTGGCTTATTAGCTGCTAAATGCTCCATTATGTTCAACAGCTAGTTGCTAACTTTGCTGGTAGCGTACAGCTAAACTTAAAAACTTCTTTGTTCTTTTTACAAATCAAGAGATTAAAAAGTACTAGAGCTTATAAAAAATTGCCATACTTTTCCTGTCTACATCAAAAATGCTTAACCTTCACAGGAAATAAAGTCTCAGTCTGACAAGAGATCACTGGGAAGTGTAGTGAGAGGAAACCATCACCACAGCAATGACCACTTAGCACCACAGATGTCACGAAAATTGAAGGAACACGAGTCCAGGAGATTACCACTTTAAACTTCACCCTCAACGCGCCTGCTTTCATCCTCTCTCATGACTCAAATCAGACTTGAGCCGGGGTTATCAGCAGCTGTAGTCTCCTCAGTCTGCTTTGATCCCCAGAGAGCTGCTCCAGGCCTTGTCTCAGAACCATCACAAGTGGTCAACAGCGCTGCAGCCAAAGGTTTTGAACTCACTATCTGGCAACGAGCACCCAACATCATGTAATGTGGTGGTTCAGCAGAGACGGTGAAGTACTTACGACGTTTTCAAAGGAAATCACTTCATTTTCCAGGTAGTGCCTGCCAGCCCACTGAATGAAACAGAACAAAGGGAGTAGAGGAAAGATATGAGTGGTTTGCAGTTGTTGCGCACACATACTTCCTGGGAAATCATCTGAAGCCGCGTTTATCTGCATCAAATAAGAGGTGCCTTTGAGTTCTTTACACATTTACAGGCTCAAATGGAGATGAAAAGATGACATTTCTTTGCCATATTCCCACAATCTAAGATTTCAAACCGAGTCTTAGGAATGGTACTGGCTTCAGCTGAGGAATGGAGGCAGTGTTTTTACATTTGAGTATGGGATCGGGGGTCACATAGCTCAAGTGCCTAAAATCCAACCTGCTGCTATAAACACTTGGTAGGCAGAAGGTCGGCAGGCTGCTTTCAGAAGGACTTCAATCCCCTCCAGCCCAGCAGTTGCTGTTTCGGCACAAAATGGACACACTGTGCGGGGAACAGGTGGAACGACGATGGCGATGCCATTGCAGGAGGATGGGGAGGGGTTGGTCATGTGCTCAAGAGCCGTGACTTATGTTTCCACGCATCTGTGAGACACTAAACTTAAAGCTAATGCTGCTTAAGAGGAACAAAAGCGCAGAGCAAGGGGACGTTAGCTGGACTTATACTGGACTGCAAACCGGCTTATGGGAGCGGAGCGTGTGAATGTAAACAGGATACGGCACTGACTCTAACTCTATACACACACTCACTTAGTGCATGCCTTTCCCTCCAGTGTACACACACCCATGACACAGCCCTGTTGGCTGTCAGGCAGGCTTTCTGAAAGGTTAAAGAAGCATTGATTAAATGCTCCCTCTGTGAATGATTCACCAGCCTGATGCGAGAAAAGTGGATAAACTTTGACTGTGCACTTCCTGCTCACCCATCAATGCCGCCTTCCGCACACACAGACAAAAATACACGCTCACTTAAGTTAAACATGTGCGTAGGTGTTGGGCAACGGGTCTAATATCTGATGTCAAGTGTTTCCTATACGTCTTGTCACGGTTATAGAGGGATGAGGAGGGTGGAGGAAGGGTGATGTGATTTATTGACCCCTCCTTTATGACTCTCCACACCTTCTCTAGATCAGATGTTAAACTATAGTTTTTTTCCCAAGCTCAGGTAAAGGAAAATCGTTTTTCAGACACGAGAACGACTAATCTTTTTTAAGTTGACCCTTGCAAATTTGCTGGTAAATGAAGTAAATGAAGTGAGGTAGTTAATGATTAAATTAAATGATTGGTTCATCACTTGCAACGTCATGTTCTGTCGATACATTCTGTTTGTGCTGCTCCACTTGGTTGTTTGTTGTGTAGATGAGGATTGCATCAGCAGTTACACTGTGAAAATATGGTCTTAAATGTCAGAATTTTTATCACCATCACTCTACATTGGCCATCAGTGGACATTGTTTGTAGTGCAACCTTGGAACTGTGTTTTTGCTTGACAACCAAAGATTTCACCGTGTTTTTCTCAAAATTGTAAACTTTTATTTTGGACAGCTAAATATTTCTTTCTGAAGAGACACATTATTCTGGATTTTTTTTTTTTTTTTCAGTTCACATCCATTGTATTAAGACAGCTACAGCAGTTTCAGACAGACTATATCTTAAAACCTTTGCCAATATGTTTAACCACTTTAGTTAAGAGATTTTTTTTTCAGGATTTTAGGGAACGAGCCCTCTGTGATTTCACTGATCTACAACTTGCCCTCATTGTGCAACAAAGATCAATGTGATTTAATCCCGGCAACAAATCCCGTTACATCCAGAGCTGAACCCTTTCAGACAAACTGAAAACATCAAGAGTCTGAGCCCTTTTTTGTTTCACTTTTCTGAAGCGGCTTCGAAAAGCGAACGCCCACTCCAATCTGCATCGGTTGCTGGTTCACATCGAGGCGGTCGTCTAATGAGAAGCATTCCTGCCTGACAAAGAGGAAAAGATGGCCGGTCTGCAAGTCCTTTAATTTTCAAGATTTGTACCTTTGATTTTGGCTTCCCCCTAATCACCCCACTCCAACAACACACAGGTTGCCTCTGTGTGTGTGTGTATGTGTCTTAGGGGTGGGGGATTCACACATGTGGTTTTGGGTAGCCTTCAAGGGCAGGCCACATGTTGCTGGAGTTGCTATCTGCTCGGCAAAGGTGGTGCTGAGCATGAAACGTGATAGGCGGTGTTTTTTCTGCCTCTGTCCCACAGTGAGGAATGCAGACAGTTTGGTTGGGGATATGTCATTACTCCCAAATATCTGATGTTGGCCTAACTGATGTCAGTGAAGTCTGGTTCCTGTGTGTCATGTCGTATGATCACAGACAAGTCGACCCAGTGCAGAACGGGAGAATGTAACTAACCACCAGAAGTTATGTACAATTTCTTGGGGTTTGGACAATGTTTGGCCACACAACAAGAGCAATGGCAGGGTTAGTGACGAAGGTTCTTATTAATAAAAAAAATATGCTCATAAACTAGCTAAATTAAAATACATGAAGTCTTTTAAGATGAAGATATTGGGTAACTGAAGCATTTTGCAGGTGCTTGTGCTTGTTTCAAAGTGTGTGTGGTTGTGTTTGAACAGAGGCAGTGAACTTTCCACCTGATGTTTTGACTTTGTGGTGTGAGCATGTTGGAAAATTGAGATGTGTGTGAAAATAAGGTCTTATGTGTAGTTTTGCTGCAGATCTGTAAAAACATAAAGCTGCATTGATTAATGTTTTTATATTAACAATCTGTCAAATGACTGTGTGCAATGTGAAAGGAGTTGCTCATAGTGACAAATCCACAGATAATCAGACTCTGCAACCACCCCCACCCCCAGCTATACAGAGCGTTTTAGCATCTTTCAGCTCATTGTTTTGTTTCAGTGAACTTAGTGGAGCTAAAGATTCAAAGAAAAAGAGAGTGAATAATCCAAATGAATGTCGTTGTTGCTTTGCATCCGCTGAAGGTGAAAATAGGCAACACATTCACATTGTCAGCTTCATGAGGTGATAATATCAGTGTTATATTTACATATTGTTACACTGACTCCAAGCAGTGGAAGAAATGAATTAGTGCTGCTTCATGATGAAGAATAATTCCTGTTTCTGTTCAACTGAGAGGGTTATAGCTTGAAACATGACAAGCTAAATATTGCAAAAAAATATAAATAATTGACAAAATAATAAATGAAGTGTTAAGCCTACTTGATGACCAGTGGGTTTGATTTTCCTTCTACAAAAACACACTTTACTGTTTGCAAAATGAAGCAGTTCTTCTTGGTTAAAATGATGGTTAAAACTCCACTGAGGTCATGACATTATCTTGAGTCTCGTAAAATGAAACTTTTTTTGGAGGGAATATCAGCCTCCACAACCTCCAAATGACAGTCTGTCTCTCTATGTGGCTTTGTCAACAAAACTTACCAGAGAGCTTCTTCATCCAAACACTGAGTAGTAATAATTTTAACGGTGTTTGGGTTACTGTTCGGTGCTTACTGCATGGCGAGGCAGCCAGCAGAGCAGGACTCCTGCGGGTCAGAAACCTCAGAGCTGTGGAACAGATGCACACGATTAACTCAGGCTACTTCAGATTAGTCGCCTTTTGAAGTTCAAGTTCCTTTTTTGTGACATTTTCTTTTGGAGACCAGTGATCCCTTGTAACCCGACACGGAGGGGAGGGCTGGGTGAGCTGCGAGGAAGGGAGAGAAGTGGCGTGGGGGTCTTTTTGGGTGGTCCACCCCTGAAAGAAAAATTCTGAAAGTTTGCCTTTGAGCTCATACAGATTGCTCTGTCGCTCAGTATCTGATTTGGCTGTTTAAACCTAAACCTCACCACCTGCAAACAGGCATGTTGGACCATGGTCATGCTAAAATGCGTCACTGCATTAACCCATCTATACTTCAGAGAACGGACACCCGAGTGTCCGGGTGGGTTGTGCAGTGTTTTTTTTTGAAGCAGTGTTTTGTTTTGTTTTTTCATTATGAGTAACAATTTAAAAAGATAACGATTTTATGTCTCAGAAAAAAAGATTATAGTTTAAAATATCTCTTTATTTGCATTTTCATTTTGTTTGTTTTGTTTGTCATTGTCACGCAACCTGTGCCTTTTTGCTCACACAGTATCTATGCTGTTTTAAGGGAAATCGTTTTTTTAATGCAGGAATTTCAGTTAAAGCATTTCAGTAACTCTTCAGTGGACCCGAAGCTCTACACTACTACATGCCTTTTGCCCCCATTTAATCATTTCAGCTGCCACTTCTGTTACTGTACCAGAGAAGTCGACACATGTTGATGACAAGTACCCCTGAAATAAAGTATGATGACAGGTTTAAAGCTGGTCCAGCTTCTGTTCAGTATGTGAAGCCATGCTGCAGTTAGGCTGTGCTCACAGGCCTGGGTGGCTGAAAGAGCAGCCTTTAGTAGACTGAATCACACACACACACACACACACACACACACACACACACACACACACACACACACTTAAAGGGGAGTTCCACCAGTTTCACACATTAAAGTTTATAATTGGACCCTGGGAAGAATTGCCTCTGTTCTAACGAAGAAGCTAATGGGGTTGAAATGAAAATCGTTAGCTGAGGGGAGAGTGAATGTTGGATTCACACAAACAGGCTATTAAACATACCTCTCTTTGAGCGCTAATATCTTTTTAATGAATAACTTTTGATAACGGTTTAATGTGAACCCATGTATCTTTAGTTTTTTGTAATCCATTAATTTCTAATAGTATAATATGACAGCACTTAATGATCTTCTGTATATCAGTAGTAAGAAACAGTAGGACATGTCTAGCAGAGTTGCAATTTGTCTTTCAGTGTGAGGGTTCTTCTCCTCAGCCTTGTTAATTGTGAATTAAATTCACTTTGGATCCCATGATGACAAATCCTCAGAAAACAGCATGACTGTGGAAAATATGGAAATCAAGCAAAAGGCTTTAGGGCCATCTCAAAATCTTTGTAACATAAGATAAGCATGTTGTCTTTGGTTGTGATCTCCTGCAGTTAAAAAAACTTTAAAGTTCTGATTTAAAGTTTAAGAGATATACACTTCCCCACCACAGAACTAAAGTTGTACACAATTTAAACTCTACCTGTGGTTTACCAGTATTAAATTTGTCCTGGTGGTTAAACTGAGTGCAGGATAATGTGGTGAACATAGATCAAGTTATAAGAGCACATCTCTGCTAATAAATATGAAGTAAAATGTCTGATGTAAAATGTCTTGGAACCGATTTTGGATTGCATTCTTAATTCACCAAGCATGTATGCAAAAAAAAAAAGTCACTGTTGACAAAGGTCGCGGACTCATTTGTGCTTTACATAAATCTGATATGCATTTATAAAATGGAAACCAAATGTTTATAAATGATGAATTACTTGGCTTTATCCTCCAGCATATGTGTCGCAGAATTGGATAAATGCATTCCTCCCCCTGCACTGTGCAACAAACTGCACGCAAGAAAAAAGAAACAGCATTAAACACTAAACAGTAACTGTATGTCTTTATCTGCATGGCGCTGGATAAGCTTCATAAATTAAAAGGCAAAGTGAAGGGATCATGATGGAAAGCTGCATGAAACTAATAACACCAGTTCTCCATAAAACTTGATGAAAAGACGACTGTGTCCAATCAAAGCAGCCGAGAGGAATTTTCTGATGCTGCCCATTACTTTTGAGGAGCCCTCTTTAAATAGCACTAAATAGAAAAATTGTGAGAGGATTGTTTTCGCTTTATAGTAATGATTATGTGGTTTAGCTGAAATAGTATTAATCTGAATCCGCCCACTTATTTTTAACCAAAGACGCATAGTTTTCCTTCAAAGAGATCAGAGATTTCCTCACTTATAGAAGTGAGTATGGGCGGCAAAAGATTTTAAGATGCATAATAATGTGAGTATTTAGTGTTTACTGAAATCTGCAGCTGCACTTGTGAGATTTCCTTACAGATTGCAGATCACGGGCGCTCTGACAGATCATGAGGCAAGTGTTCGAGATAGTTTAGATATTGTACGACATTTTCCTCAGTCACTCCTCCATCTGTTTCCAACCTGCTGCAGGGACCAGACAAAACGACCCTGCCAAGAGATGGAGTCAGTGAAATGTTTGAAGGTCCATTGCCTCGCAACTCATCAGTAATGAAGTGTTTGAAACTGTTGCGGGCTGGAGAGGAGGAGGAGAGGAATGAGGCGGTTTCAGGCTCTGTGGCAAATCCTCTGCAGGTTTCTAATGGTTGAAAGAGTCATACAACACTTTGGCCTGATCATTAATAAACTCTGAGACCCTTTTCTTCATCAGCGTCTTCTGACGTGACAGCAAGGCTTTACTCAGTATTTCACCTTAGACGGTGACGGTGAGGGAATCACATCTGGACTCTCTGATGGGTGGACAGTGTTTGGTCGCTGAAGTAAACCACAAGCTCTTTTGTAGTTGAAATTAAATCATTCCCTCCAGGGGTGAAACTGCATTGTTACAGATTTATATTCATTTCCAGGGAAAGCTGGACAATTAGTTTAAGTGATACTTATGACTAAGTTTGCATTCTTGTGTCTGAACTGGTACCACTTTCTATTAGAGCATACTTTATATGGCTTAGGTGTCATCACGAGTCCAAAGTATGAAACACAGTCACTTAATAACAGGTCATTTGCGGAGAAAGATCATAACCCCTGTCGCTGTTCAAAGACTGACTCTGGCTTGATATTCTAACAATCCAATAATCTTAACTTACTTAACTTTAACTTTACCTCGGTTAAGGTTAGGGAAAGACTGTGGTCATGGTCAAAAGACACCAAGACTGACATTGTTGGAGGGAGATGTGATGGAAACCACAATCTTGCATTCAGTCAGTGTTGCCAGATTGGGTGATGTTCTGCCCAGTTTGGGACTACTTTTTATTTAATTGGGTGGGTAAAAGTTGTCCTGGCTGGGCTATTTTAATGCTGGCTACTTTTTGTACCATTTAAGCAGTTTCCACCAATGAAACTTTAGGCTATTTTCCAATAAACCAGCCCCTCATCTCATCCAAGTTGTATGATTGAAGTTGAAAGGGCACTGAGTTCAGCAGATCAGTTCAGCACATACAAGACTGATCTGTGATAAAAGACTTGAAACCTTTTAACCTATCATAAATGTATGATTATGGTTTTGAACCATGGTTTTGAATTTGTCCAATTATAATGATAAAACTGAAAAATTGATTGATTGACTGATAATGAAACTTGGACAGGTGCTGCTTGAACTGCTTTTTGTCAGTCCAATCTGGCAACACTGGTTCTGCAGTTTTGGGTTTGATAGTATGATATTATCATTACAAAAGTCGTTCTTTGCACAAGATGCTGCTGGTTGTAAAAATCTTAGGAAAACATTTTTGTTTGAACATGTTTCACAAACAACCAGTGCTGTCATTTGTCTGCTCAAATTCATCATGGTGGTCGATTTCAAAAGTATCCAAGTCATTAATGAAAAGTCATGAGTCTCTCACATTACAACAACAAATTAATTTGGCAGTTATAAATGTCAGTAATAAAGGGTCGTGGTTTCTCACTTTCTAATTTGCCATAAAAATGAACTAAAGCACTAAAAAGATAGAGCTAATTGTGCTAAAAGGGAGATAAACACCAGCTAAAAGGATATTTTACAATCTGGACACCCAGTTGTTGTCTTTTGGTGATCTGTAAAACCTTATTAAAGCCATTACAACCAACTAATAAATCTAAAAAGTATATTTAAAAGTGGTACTATTAAACATTTATGTACTCACAGGCAAATCCAAACCATGTTCTTAAAAAAACTCAAACAAGCCATAAAAAACTATTTGTGAATGCAGTTTGATCGGGCTCACAAACTCATATTTTATGCCCTCCATACACACCGACTGTTTCTGCTTCACATTCAGTGTTCAGTGCACAAAGTGCCGCATACCCTACAGTAACACATAAAAGAATGGGGATTATCTTTTCCATTTACCCAGCGCTTGATGTTATGCAAACAAGATGGAGAAGGGAGGACAAAAATCCGGTTAGTTGGACACCATGGAATCTATTTCTTGAACCCAGAGGAGCGAGATATCTGTCAGGCTTTAAGTCCTAATATGCTGCAGCTGATCTCCCCAGCTTTCACGGCCTCATTCCATCTTTCAATCATAGGATTATAACAGATTCTTAATAGGACACAGACTCCACATTCCCGGAGTCCATAAAGGCCCACGGGCAGCCAAATCACATTGTTCACATTCAGCTTGAAACAGTCTGAAGATGACAAAAAGTCTGTGACACACACATATTCACAACCACACACTGTTCTCATCAGGCCATGGCCGGGAGGAGAGTGAGGTGATGATCTGCACATTGTGCTCACAGCTCCACTGGTAACTGTGAACTTAAAGGAGCACAGAGGAGCTGGGGAGGGAACAATAGTTTGTAATCTTTGGATGGAAATGTACCATGAGGAAATTAAGTTAGATCTTTGGAAACTTTGCAGGACATTACTATCCATCCAGTTAATTTCAATCCATTTAACAACTATTGGTTACTGAACTAAGTCTAGTTCCAGAGACAGATTGTTTGTGTTATCCAAATTTAGCATCTTACAAATCATTTTTTAACGAAATTCTCCATTTGTGTTTCCCCAGACAATATTTCCTACAGCAAAAGGAAAAGTCCTGGTGTTTGTATTGCCAGGTCAAAACGCCAGAAATATACCCACACACATCCACCCGGATGGAGATACCAAACCGATTAGACTAATTCAGACAGCTGAAGGCACATATTGGCTTTGGCTTTGATAGCCTTTTTGTACAAACAACACGTGGATTTTGTTCCCCTTTCTTTTTTCTTTTTTTCAGCCCCCCACACCTTTCCAACACCGGAAATGAGACGGTTGTGGCCAATTTTCATCTCTCCAGTGGCTTGAAGGACAAAAATGTCACCTGCTCTGTGTGCGTCATGATTTATTCTCTATGTATGCTTCCACTGGCCAATTTGTTTCCTTTTTATTTTTATCAATACATGAACTTCTCCCCCTCAGCTTACCCTGAAAACAGTTTTTCTTTTTTGCAATATTCTATTTTCTTTTTAATTTCCAGCAATCCACTCATGTTTTTTTTTATTTTCAAATGGAAAATCTGCATAAAAAAAGTGGATGGAAGTTTGCTGAGTGACTGCAGGCTCTTCGCCACACATATGAACGTTTTTTGCCTTTATAAGTGTTTTGACAACACTTCGCGCAAACTTGCTAGTTTGAAATATACTGGGGCTTTTAGTTTGGTGCAATTTTTGTTTTCACGACTTGAAAGCTATAAATTTACTCAGAGTATGTATAAAAATAGTTGGAAGAATCCCATCACAGACGTAGCTTGATTTTTCCAAAAGAAGATCTTTTTGATGCTGTGGTAATGCTGCGTCCCCTCACTGAGCCAAAGAAAAAAGCTTAGTCTTCTTAGTTTCTAATCATGTGCTGAGCAAACATAGGGGCTCCATGGTGACCTAAGAACGCAGCATTTAAAGATGTTTTCTGGGTCACTGAAGCAGAACTCAACACTGTCACACTCTCTCACACACACACACACACACCTGAGGATAAAAAAGATGGCCGACAGAGATTGTGTATCACTCTAAAACTAAAAGATTTCTACAAACATGACCTCATGCAGGAACACAGGAGAAAAATGAGAAAGGTTTTCGTGTTTTGTGGAGTTGAATTACACACAAACGCAAACAGGCTTGCGTGCACATACACAGTGACTTATGGGAGAGTCGGACACTGCTGAGTGGTTGCATTGTTGATGACAAGGGCCCGTGAAGGAAGGACAGGCTTCCTGTCTGTGATCTTGTTGTCGTGGAGACAGCAGGCTCCAGTCAAATAGATTACCCGAGATCCTTTGATCTTTAAGAGGGAAACCAAAGAGGATCCTTAAATTGGCACCACTTTTCCACATTAAACAAACCACTGGCATAGTTTGGGAGTTTTTCTGTCAACGACTTTCATCTGACTTGATGCTCGCAGGAAAAAATTGCATAAACCAGCACTTTATTGGTTTAGCAACACAGTGATTTGTTTGAGGCAGGAAACATTTTATTGGACGAGGGGGATGTCAACGGACGGAGTCACCGAGACACTCAAGCTTTAGTAAAACTAGACTGCATTATTACATGAGCTGTTAGTAGTATTCTCATCGTCTAACGCTATCATAGTCATATAAAGTACAGTGCCATCCACCTGTTTCTGTGTTTTTAAATTGAACTTAGATGGATAAGTTGGCACATCAAAAGAAAGAAATGAAAGAAAGTGCAATGTGGGCTGGCAGAATCAGATTTTTGGATGTTGTGGTGCTCCCTTCTGCCGTTCTACTCCGGACAAAGTAGTCATGTCATGCTGCCCCTCGCTGGTTACACCCCACAGCTGAAAGAAAAAAAAAAAAAAAGAATTAAATAAATAGGCATGTTGTGGAGTATATAACCATTCAGTTCCCTGCTGCAGTCCAAAAAAGTAAAAAAAAAAAAATGTGGATCAGAAATGAAAATTGGTGATTGGAGATAATTGGTGTTTGATTAATTATATAATTTTGTGACGTTACATACAGCTTACTGATATGTTTCATACACTCCCAACCAGTTAGATGATGTTTATTATACTTGACTATTAAAGTGATTTTGATCCTGCAACTCATTTAAAATCTCTTCACCAGCAATACACTCAAACACTGTCAGTCACAAAACTGCTCTCAGTATTTGTCTTCATCTTTAATAAACAAAATCAGCTCTGTGTTGTTTTTGTTCGCCGGCTCTGATTGCCTTCCAATCAAAACAGCTGGATCATTCTATTGTACTTACCAGCATCTAGCGTCAATTACGCAGCCATTGTATTGCCCCGCTTTGGTTTACTGCATAAACAGTTATCTGACATGTGAGATAAACAGTTCATGTCATGTTTGCCTCACAGAGAGATGGAGAAAGAAAGAATCAGAGAGAGGAAGCAGAGGGAGAGAAAGATGATGGAAAGACTGACTGATTCTCTGCTCTAATCCTTCCTTCCTCTCCAAGCAGACAGAGATGGGAAAACATCATTATACAGAGGTCAGATTAATGTTTCTGTCTGTAGCTTTCATTTCTTTTCATGTCTTCTCAGCTACATTATTGTCCCGGGTGACCGGCGACCTGAGGGAAATTCGTCTTTATGTTTTCTCTGGTCGAAGTCGAAGACGGAGCTCCGTAGGCTTCCTGCCAAACTCCACAGTGTCACATGAGGGTCATAAATCAAAACTATTATGAGGTTTGTGTAATGGTACAGTGCTGGCGGTTATGGAGAGTCGTGGAGGAGACGGATTCGATTCAGTTTGTGTTCTGTCATGCTGCTGATGCTGGAGTGGTTGTTGGTGGCCCAGTGGTCAGACAGACTGTCCTTCAAACACGGGACCAGCGTTGAAAACCGACTAGGTCAGCAAATATTCAGACTGCTGAAGTGTCCTTAAAGGAAAAGTCAGCATGGAAAAATACCCGCCGGTGATGTACAGTGGATTTCAGAGGGTCCATTTCTATCGTTTTGTAGTGTGTTTGACTCATTATGGTAACTGGGCAAATATAGATAAGAACACAATTTCCAGCTGATGATGGAGTTTGATATCAGAATTATTCCCAGTTATCTTCAATCTGCATTTGTACACTTCGGGGTTCATCTTCTTTCTAGAAATTCACTGCATGAGTGGCTGAGAGACAACTTTCTCCATGGACTGGAGTGTCAATTAGTGGTTTACTGAACGGAGAATTTATTGTCAAGATGGCAGCCAGTTCATTCCAGTCAAAGCTGCTTCAGGTTCCCACATTTCTGAGCTTCAGAGCAGGCGCATTAGACTCCTTCTTTGGCTGAGACGACCCGCTCAGCATGAAAATTACTCAGCCAGTTTACTGGACTTAAAGGCTTGAATTCGGAAAATATAAAGATTAAAATTTATGTTTGTGATGCTTTTATTCTTTGCTCTATGTTAAATTACCTCCTGTCAACTTCCAGACACATCTCAAGAAAATATAGAGCAAACAGGATGCACCTTGGAGTGCCACAGCAACGGGTCTCAGTACCTTTGTAAACGAGAGATTTCAGTTTTTGATCGTTAATAAATTTGCCAAACTTTCTAAAAAGTTTTCACTTTGTCATCATGGATTACTGAGTGTAGGGCAATGGGAAAAGTGACAATTTTTATCCTTTTAAAATTAAATCTACAACAAGAATAATGTGCGCAAAAAGTGAAGGGGTCTGAGAACTTTGTGATGCATTTAGATCTGATATGATGTACTTTTACTTTACTCTAAAGTTTTTAATGACAGACAAATTTTACACTGTGGTATTTCTTCTTCTGCAAATGACCTGATCTGATTTGAATATACTACAGTGTGTTGCTGCAACAAACAACAAAACATGCTGCATTTTGTGGAACAGTAGCAACTCTTTTTTTTTCTTTCGTTCTTTTCTGACGAGAATAACTTTTGCTGTCTTGCTTTTACTGCAGCCACCACTCCCTCCACCTACACAGAACAAAATCCAGAAAGGAGCAAGTTTGGGCATTTCCAGAGAGTCGTTACAAGTCATTCTGGGAAATGTAGGAAATGGCTATCCGGAGTGAAAAGGTTAATGGGAATAATAGAGGCAACAGTAAGTAAAACACAACGATCCCAAATTAACTTTAATCACATTCGCTGCATTGTTTCAGTGACAGTGTAAATGTCATTGTCTTGTGATTCTGAGGTGGTTTTGATTTTACCTTCCTCATTAAATCACAATCCTGGATATTAAACAGTACAGTTTTCCTCTGTGTATGAGCCTGACAGAATAAGAGTCGTGGCTCCATGAATCTGATTCACATGTTTATGTGATGAGAGATACTGTCTGCGTTTTATTGTTGACTGTTAAGTCATATCCAGACACAATGTCCAGGCATTTTATGAGAAAAACTTACAAAGTAAGTCTTGTCATCCACTGTTAATATTCGTCTTTTTTCTGACCACAGCAACATTAAACAGCCAGTAAATACTACAATCAAGTTAAATTTTATCTGAGCATTTAGCAACAGTAGTCATGGATCCTAATAAGCATGAGCCAACCAGTTTGAACAGCTGCTAAATTGTTTTGGCAGAGAGTTTTTGTGGACAAAAAAAAATTGAACGGCCAAAAACACATCCATCTTCATTTTTGCAACATTTAATGACAAATAGCCACAGTTCAATACAAGAGCATCTCTTCCTTCAGCCAAAACACAGCCTGGTTCCCTTAAAGGGACTGAGCTTTCCTTCTGAAGGGTAAATACAGCAACATTTTCATTTTCCACAGCAAGTAGACATTCAGGCAAGAAAGATTTTAACCTGAAATAAAACAGAAGAAGTGTAAAATAACTGTTCCAGTGACGGATTGAAAATGAAAGTATTGCCTTTTGTCTGTGCTGCATAAACATCTCTGTATCGGCCTTCACAAAGCATTATCAGCTGTAAGACCCCTTTCGTGTAAATCTTTGGAGAACTGGAAGGTGAGCTCCAAGATGGCAACCACAACATTAGACGACTCAATATGAAAACTTCTTTTACTGGACTTAAAGGCTCGAGTTTTCATAATATAAGGCCTAAGTTTAATTTCCTTCCTGAGGATCAATTCTATCTTTTCTTCTGTGATGGCTGTGCATGGGGAAAAAAGTCTTTCTGGGCCCAAGTGCATCATGTGACCTGCAATATGAACTGTGGCCACTGTGCTCACAGCCTGGTGCTGTTCTTCGGGGCTTGAACCCAAAATACTACATCCTTGTGTGCTGATGACTTCTGCTGCCTCAAAACCCTCACATGACAGTCACCATTTCGCCTGTCTACGCAAACTGTTGCTGATCAAACGTTTTCAGTTCATCTCTGAGGTTTTCAAGACACCCCTCTTTGTCTGCTTTGGTGCGGGAAACTTTACAGTAAACTCGGCTGGCATGGAGGCAGCCCCCCTCTCACCCTGCACCCATCTTTTTTTATATATATATATATGCCTCTCCACCACAAGCCAGTCCAAAGAGCATCTGGTTCCTCTTGGGCCTGCGGTCACAACACTGAGAGAGTGCCACATCAAAGTTCCCTCCATCCAGCCCGCAGAGAAGAGAGGAGAGCAAAGAGGGAGGAAGAAGACGAGAGAAAATCTGGGACAAATTCTGTTTCACACACACACCGCAAATCTGTCTTTGCTCATGGAAAAACTGCAGCGCACATCAGTGGTGTTGCGTTGAGGATCCATCAATCTCCGTGCTCCGACCACTTAACTTTCACAGATAGTCTGACTTTGGCTCCCACGCTCATCTTCTTACTGCTTTAGAGGCTTTGGCAAGACGGTGTCAAGCTCTAAAGTTTGTTGTCACTTTCTATTGTATTAGTGTTACATCATTTTCATACAATTATGTCAATGAAACTGCGATGGCAAGACTTCAGTTCAACCTCGGTGTTCAGTGTGTTGTACTTGGAAATCCCTGAACAAACACAGCCGCACTGTGAAAAAGATCAGCGGTGATCAAAAATCCTCTTAAAGCCTTTCCTTTCTTCAGGCTGGGGCATGTACACACACAAACTCAGACACAGACACACACACACACACACACACACACACACACACACACACACACACACACACAGGATCGAATGTTGAGGGGGTGTGATGGTACGTTTTGAAATGTGACCTTCTAGCAATTTCCCTGTCGCTTAAAGGCACCGAAAAACAGGAGTGTACCTGCCGCTTCCTGCTGCTCTTCGTGTTTGACAGTTGTGATCTCAAAGAACAATTTTCAGTCTGCACAGACCTGTCCTGTGTGTTGCCAATCGATGTGAACAGTAATGAATTACCATTAAATTATATTTAGGTCCTGCTCTGAGGCATCTATATTAGTAACAGACGAAAGTAATGTGGGCCAGAGGGGTGGAGAGTTGGGTTTCAAGGCTGGCCAGGGGTGAAAAAGTTATTGGTTCAAACCCACTGGAGCTGAAGTGCTGTTAGGCCAGGACACCGACACAGGCCCAGAAATGACAATCAATAGTTTGTCAAAGTTTAGTGGGGATTTATTTTGGAATAATGTGATAAATTCATCATACTGTGATAATAAATTCTTTCTGGTTGTTGTGTTGTGATGAAGTGTTTCGGGTTTTTTGTTAGAACTGCCTTCCCTTGACTTGCGTCATCTTTTTCTACATCTGTAAGGTATTTCCTCCCAGAATGCTTTTTGACAACCTCCAGAGAAAAGGCCTGAACTTGTGGGTTTTATGTAAAGGTCAAATGCACAGTAACACTGTAACATAACATGATGAGAACAAAGATTGTGTTTCTCGCAGCTGCAGTGCTGTGGAGTGAGATAAATATGCCGGCCACACAGCGTCAGTACGGACTGACCTCATCACTCTGAAAATCCAATGAAGGGTCAAAATCCCTCCCGCCTCAGGCTAGCAGGAGAAACTCTGAGTGCAGAGGTCAAATCCACCTGTCAGTGCCCAGACAGCCAGGTTAAAGCTTAGAGGAACCAGACCAACAAACTCATGGGAAAACCTCCCATTAATATCAGAATGACAGCTTACATCGTCTGAGAAAATGAAATGTCCCAGCCTCTGTAAGTTTTTATTTTGAATAAATGTATCAGCATCAGCAGAATAGGTAGATTGAATTTATGTCCTGTATAATAATTGGATAAATTTCAGCTGGATGGCCACGAGACAGCACTTGAGACACACGCTACTGTTGTGCAACAGCTGCAACAATACATTAGTTATTGACTTCCAGTCATTGATCACCAAGTGGTGACAACTACTAATGCATCAATCAGTTTACATTTTTGGAATTGCACTAATAACTGATGACTTATTTGCTCCCTTTAAAGTTTAGATCATTAGTCTAATCACATCATTTAATTGTAATATGTTAAATTACCTCAGTGTTGTATTATGTCAGTCTTAAGAGCTAATAAACTCTATCAAACTCAGGCTCTGTGAGTCTATCCTCTTTTACATCCCTGAATTTAAATGGTGATTGCGAAGATTTATGTTTGGAACAGTCAAGACTTTAGAGAATAGCTTTTAAAAAGGAGTATATCTACTGTTTCTAAGGTCAAGAATTCAATTTCAGTCTCAACTTTTAAGCCAACGTTGCCAAGAATTTCTCAAAATGTCCATTCAAACATCTACAGAGCAGTGACAACCAGGCAACTCCCTCTGATGACAAAGATTGTGTTACATGGTCAAAAGCTTCAAAAGAGTCTAAACCTTGGCGATGTGTTGCTTTGATAAAACTGTGACCTCCTGTGATTCTCGCATTTTCTTGTATTTATTGTACATGTCACAAACTGTTTACACGATAACAAAATGCGTCTTTGCAGAGTGCAAATGCAAAATCTCTATAAACTGGCACAAGCATTAATTCGTTTGAAAAGTTCTTTTTATTACTCTCAGCTTCCATCTCCCCAAAGTCCTATCATAAGTAATAATGTCATCGGCTTGTCTGGTTAGAAACCAGGCCTTAAAAAGTTCTATTAACTTAAAAGTGATGGCGTAACTTTAAAAGGTGATGACGGATACATTTTTGGCTGTCTGGGTACTTCATCTCCGAGCGTCATCAGAACCCTCAGAGAGGCGCCTGATTTGCGAGGCTGCTCTGCCGTCATCTTCCTGCCACTTGTGAGCAGAACGTCAGGAAGCAGCTCACTGTTCCTCCTCCTCAGATTCGTGCCAGAGCCTTTGATGCATGCAGCTGCCTGTCACACCCAGGGGAAAACCACGTGGACAAAAATAAAATGAAATCTCTATATCTGAGCTCATGGCCACCCTTCAACACAACTGTTATTTATTGTTGATTCTTTTTTTTCCCCATTATGTTTACAAGTTTCCAGCTGGTGCAGTTATGCCCTGCAAACATTATTATGTTGAACAAAATGTGTTATTGTATAGCACCAAGATGTAGCTGGGACAACATCTGCTATCAAAACAGATGTTTTCAACTGTTCACGATGTGAACATTTTGTCCCAGTCCATCAAATCTTCGGACACAAAAGCTAAAAAAAAAATCAATGCGCTATGACTTTAAGTGATCATCACACACAATCTTCATGCAAATTCGAGAAATATTTTGACACAAAATATCTAATATCTTAAAAATTGTAAATGCTATGCAATGTATGAAAAATAAATTTAGTCAAATAAATTTAAGTTCCTTAAAATTTGGCCTAATCATGTGACTTAAACGTCCACTGAGGAGAGAAAAGTAGCAGCAGATAAAAACATCAGATGTGTATGAAGTGATAATGGGACGAGATGCAGTCTTCTTCTGTGATGGTTTAATGGCAGGAAAGTTACAGAAACTGTTGACTCCCCAAATCCCACGTCAGAAATTTGTTGAGGGGCGTGGTTTCTGAAACTTTCTCTAGTCTTTCTCTTGTATGCCCTCTTTTCAAACACTTGGTACCTACAGAGCTGGTTTTCACCAGAGGAATGCATCATGTATATTTACGGTTACGGTCATGCTTTCAGCATAAATCACTGCAGCTCCAGTCGGCTGAGGACCTGTGTTTCCTCTGCCTGCTTCATACAGAACAGGACGGTGCAGAGTCAGCCTGTGTGTTCACCAAGCAGCTGGCACCACAGAGGACAAACAGGGGCCTGTCAAAGAAGGCCAGAGCCCACAAAAACCACAAGAATCCTGACTCTGGCATGGCAGAGCAAAAGCTCAGGCCTCTTTTAGGTTGGTTTAGAAGGAGAAAGGGTCATGCTGCATCATGGATTTCTTTTGATTTGAAGGATTTTAATCTTTTTTTAGGTGTCTGATGGTAATTAAGCCCCTCTCTTGTTATTCATTCTCCTCACTTTGTTGTTTTTCCTCCCTCAGTTGGAGCCATTCGCCGTTGCTCATTCTTGTCCACCATGAAAAACAACCTCAGCAGTCCTGAAAATCGCCCAAGGTAAACAATCCATCACAGAAAACATGACAGCTTATGGGTTCTGTCAGCGTTTCAGCTTTATCATTATTCCTCTGCGCCTAGGAGACTGTTTTCATATCAGCTCTACATTACGTTACGCTCTGCTTACTGTCAATCACCTCGCACCCGCAGGAAGACCTGCAGGTCTCCTGGAGGAAGTACTGGCTCAAAAGCTTGTTGCCTTACAATCCTCGCTGTAACATCTGAGTCTTTGTGTAGGACAATTTATTTCAAGCTATTGGAAGTTGGACATGAAAGTCGTTTGTGAATGAAATAAAAAGAATTTGCTATACAACTGACGGAAAAGAAAATAAGATGAAGACAGCAGGATATGAGCTTCTTCAGTCTCGGCATGTTCTCCCTTCATCATTTTTTTTTTTTTTTTACAAGGACAGTTTCTCCTTGACCCTGCACGCCGCTTTATTTCAAAGAACTCCTCCACAATGGGATCTCTCATTGCACATGGGAGTATTTACCAATGCAACACAGATGAAAAGACCTTCCTCCCCTCCTCTGCTCCACCACCTCTCTTTACTTTACTTTTTTTTTCTGTCTCTCTGTTTCCCGCTCTGAGTCTGGATTGATTTAACTGCACTGTTTCAACTGTCTCTGCAGCAGCAGATGTCGGCCATACTGAAACTGAACTTGGAGCCAGGCCTTCTCAACTGGGCTGTGGACTACTTCACACGTTTGACTCATTGTTTGGCTGGGGTGTGGGGGGCAGCAGAGGTGGTGGATGTTCGCTGTTCTCCTTCTGCGATTGGAGCCAAGATGAGTCGAGAAGTGTTTTCAGATACATTTTATGTGTTTAATCGCACAAGATCAGTTTACTTGTGATGAAACCGATCTTGTAATGAAATCTGTTCCATTACAAACTGCAAAGTTTTCTGAGCAGGTAAGGTCTAACAGGATGCTACTGGTTGCATTATGGGGATCCCATGTTTTTGGAGCTTAATTCATACCAGGATATTTTGGCCATTTTGGATCAGCCTCTCAAAATTTCCCCAAACTGAATTGAAGTGTAACAGATCTGAGATTAAAGATAAAATACTTTACTGCCAGTTCAATGAAGCTGATAAGAATTTGGTTTGTTGAGCTCACGCAAGACAAAAATAAAGAAAAACCTCATGTCTCACACAGTAACACACCAGGACATAGAACAAGAAGAAAGAAAAGTGTAAGAGTAAGTGCTTCTGCAGAACCCAGCTCTCTCGGTTCTGATACTTTTCAGTCTTTTCAAAGAAGGGAGGAAGTTAAAAAATATGGTTAGCGGGTTGAGAGGAGTCACGATGAATCTCGTGTCCCTTTATCTGTGGATTTCAGCAGGAGACACAGTAGCTCCGGGCCTCTGAATTTGTGCTGAGGTGTTTCCACAGCAGACAGTTATTCCAAAACTGGGGATGTTCTCCATCCCAGCACGATAACATTGCATCATACCTTCCCGTGATATGGAAAACCTTTTCAGCTGTCAGAAGTCAGTCATACCAAAAAAGAGTAATAACAAATCACTGAAGAACTCCTTAAACCATATGCTGACACTGAAAACTCGCTGCTATTGCTGACTGCTGTCAGAAAGTCAGAAACCCCTCTGGCCTGACATACAGTAACAAATAATCAACAGTCAAACAATTAACATCCCATAACTCAGTGTGAGGTTTGTGTTCGCTGTGCGCCACTCCCTTCTCATTCTGCCTTTTACAGCACCCTCCAGGAATGACACCAACGTCTACAGGGAGACACGAAGAGAGAGGCAAACAGAAAACAGCGCAGTCATCCAGATCTTCAGAACACAGCTTTAATCAGAAACAGAGAGACAGCGACTTTGAAATGTCCCCACTCACATTCATCTGCTCTGACATGTTTGGGGACGCAGATGATAAAGGCTTAATGCAAAAAACATGTTAGAAAGGTCGCTTGGTGTTTGAAGAGTAGAGAATAACGAGTTTCAGCATTTACAGGCAAAATCATAATCACATCTCGCACAGTGCCAGTTTTTTATGAGATATTATCATCACTTCTTATTGGAAATGTGATAGCAAAATAACTTAGATACAGATTTTCACCGGTTTTACTGTCTCACTGAGCCTTTTGACAATCAAAGCGGCCTTATTTCCACCTCACGTAGATCACATTCCTGCAGAGACACAAAGAGAGTGCAGTGATGCTTTGATTAGCCACACAGGACAACACAGGGGTCAGCACACCAGAACAAGCCTCCCAGTTTCACCTCCTTGCCTCCAGCCTCTCCTCTATACAGCCCCCTTATTAATACCCCTTCTTCCAAATCCCATCAGTCTGTTTGTCCGGATCTCGCTCTGCGGCTTTTCCGGATCCTGAGAAAAGAAGGAACTGAGAGAGAGAGAGGAGGGCTGGAGTCACTCTCCCAGAGCATGGATCCTGGATTAGAGGCAAAAGAGCAAATACCATGGAGCGTACTGAGGGAGGCAGCCGTGAGGGTTAAGACTCCAAACAATGGAAATTAATTAGAACTCCCTCAGTGGAGCATTGCACTGCTGATTAAGGATTGGAGGATTATTGGATAAGCACATGAAATACTGTTTTTGTGTATGGTGGGGCCTCCTTCACTATCACTTCTCTATGTGTGAAAGCATGGAAGCAAACTTTACACTTCAAAACGTATTTTAGGATTTCAAAACACATGTCCGCGTCGCACCTTAGCATTTTTTAAGTTGCTCCAGCCTTTTAATTGTAAGGACTTGCTGCCTTTCTCTGTTTTATATCACTGTCAATCAAATATTATTGGGTAGTGGACACTTTGGTTGGAGAAAACAAGTAATTCAAAGCCTGTGATCTGCGTTTTATAGACTAAATGATCAATTAATTGATGAATATGTGCGGTATACATTAGTTGCAGCTCTAATTATTTATCATCTTGTTCCAGGTTTTCATTAAAGTCACATGAGGTTTGCACTCAGTGAAATATTCAAACCCCAGACTCAATGTTTCAATGGCAGCGCTGCTCCGTCAAATGAAAATATTCTCGATGTCTCGTGCATCATTTTATACACATTTCACCCCAAACTCTCCCTGTAATAATTCATTTCACTGAAGATGTTGGCTTCAGCACTAGAATTTAAAATAAAATCCTCTGAATTTGACTAATGTTTGGCTGTACAACGTGACCTACCTACACATCAAAGTCTGTTTATAAATCATGGGGAGTATGACTGCACATGAAAAAAAAGTTGTATAAATGATGTTACTTGAGACAGCTGGGGCTGAAGACTGCAAAATGAAAATAGTCTGAGGGTGTGGAGTTAGAAAGAGGTGAGCTTGCCAGACCTCTGTAGCCCGCTCCTCATCTCTGCTGTAGGCTGGCAGCCTGAGGCTACATTAGCCTTGATTAACATTACACAACCAAAATCTTCAACTATCGCTGGTCAGGTTGTGTTGTGGGTAACGCAGTCCGCAGGTTTTGACAAGAAGGAAGAATGTGTGGTCTCTGGTCCTGCTGCATCGATTTTGATTCTTTTTTTCTAATTTAAGACACTATCATGAGTCGGACAATGTTAGAGGAGTTCAGTGCTAAATCTGTGGAGTACTCTTTGTTCTACTATAATAAAACTTACACCAGCAAATCATAATGACAGATGTCTCTCTATCTGTTTATTGTCATTTCTTCTGTCACCTTCAAGTAAAGGTGAAGATTTAACAGGATCTTATTCTTTAAATTCACTGAAACAATAAGAGCAACTCACAATGCAACCACTGCCTGTAGTGTCGTGTTTCAAGATTTTGTTTTAACTCACAATTTTAAGTTCAATCTGATTAACGAATAAAAGTCATAAGTTGTGAAGCTGATAATCAGAAATTGTGACAAAACAATTGAATACGATGAAAGAAAAAAACAGGTTTGTGGCTTTTGTGGAGATACAATCAGAGTTCAAAGGCTCAGTCACCAACTGGATGAAAGAAGAGGAGCTGGAGAGTCGCCTGAGGGTCAAAAGATCAGAGAGAAAACGGCAAAGAGCCATAAGTTGAAAAGAGGCAGAAACTCAAGGCCAAGGTCTCCCTCTCTCTCTCACACACACACATGCATGAACACACACACACAGACACACAACAGGTGTCGTTGAAGCTTTGTTGTTGTTCGTCCTCCAGGCAGACAGACTATGATGAGAAGGTGCATAATTTGAGAGCCACGGTCAAGAAAAATGTGCAGCATCCATCATGAATCATAACAAGGAGGATGTTGGAAACAAATGAAATGAATGAAAAATCGACAGTAAAGGTTCAGTTTGGTCTTAGTTCAACTTAACCATCAGTTTATGTCAAATAATAAACAAGTTTAATTCTAATTTGACAACTACTTCAGGATGTGGAGACCATTTTAACTCAAGATTGCTGCGACAACAGCAGCTTATTTTGCAACAAGACTGAGCACAAAACCCACACATTTTACCATGTTTGTGTGTGTGTTGTTGTTTTTTTTTTTTTTTTTTTGCTAATACACCCCAAAAAATAAACCTTTCAGAAGAGACCAAGATCACTAACCATTTTACTTTAGGCTTCAGCACAAAAATGAGTGTTTTTTTAGGGGTTTTAAAGCAAACACAAAAAAACAATGGCAGTATCGCTTTTGGTATGAGATTATGATGTTTTGGTTTGTTTTTGTTGTTATTGTTGTTGTTGTTGTTGTTGTTGTTGTTGTTTTTGTTTTAACGTATCTATAATGTCTTTGCTGCAAAAAAAAGTTACTGACCAAGTCAAAATCTGGTTTTCTTCAAACCACGAGGAAAGAATTTAGTTTCAGCTGTCGAGTCTCGTTTTAAGGGGTTATTCTTAAAGAAGAGGATTTGGCTCCATTATATAATGTCTCATTATATAATGTTGATGCAGCTTTGCTGGAGTTATTTCAATTTATTTTCAGACTCAAAACATCTCCAGGTTCAACAGCTGACTAAAACACCTTGTGCGTATGGGCGTGTTTGCGGTGTGCACCTAACGGGAGATCGCACACTCCACGCCCACAAAATCCCTGCGGAGGCGGGTGGAGGTGGGGGGGGGTGAGTCTATCCAGTCTCCGAACACACGTACAAACACTCCTCTAGGGCGCAGGACGCACGGAGGACGCGCGTCTAAGCATCCGAGCTGTCGCATTTTCACGTTGAATCATCTCAGTGTTACAACGTTTAATTCCTCCAGAGTGTCCCGTAGAAAAAGTTTGGACTTTCCTTTGTTTTCTTGGTGCGATTCTTTTGTTTTTGAACCTGAAGCACCGCGGGATTTTTTTCTCTCTCCAGCGAAACCGGAGGTGTGTTTCCTATGATGCGCGGATATCACAGGAGTGTTTGCTCCACGCTTTGGATCCATAATGTGATTTGTTTCGGAATAAACAAGGACGCTGCGTAGAGGAAAAGCTTAACTCCCCAGTGTGACCAGTGAAGTTCGTTTCAATCCCCCGAAGTGCGGAATGGGGCCGTCATCTGCGCTGCTTCTCATCGCTTTTTTGGGTAAGAAACTTTCCCATGTTTTATTTCAGCGTGGTGCAACAAGTGAGGAGGATTGTAGGAGTTTGTGTTTCCAAAAGAAACATGTTTTACTCCACGTGTGCATGGAGAACAGCATGCTCATGCAGGCTATGAAAGAACCTTTGTTGAACGAAACTTAGCCCCAGCATAAAAAAGGACGAGATCATCCAAATCTAGAAATCTTTTTAGAAATTCCAGTGGATTTGAAAAGTTTTCAGCTTCTTCTGTGAAGCATATTTGTGAGGTAATAACCTGACATACCTCTATTCACCTCAGGACACCTGTTTACCATCATGGCTGTGTGTTTGTGTCTGTGTGTCCAACAGGACTAAGAATAATAATATATCCTTTATTCCCCGTGATGTACATGTTTGAAGGCTCAAAGGCAATAAAAAAGTTTCCCCGGGGCAACTAGGTAGATGAAAGCGGTGGGAGAGTTAAGAGCCACTTAAAACTCCCATTCCTGATGAAAACCCTGTCTGAGCAGCAGAGGATTATGGGACTGCAGTTGACCCAATCCATCTGTTGCTAGTGACAGTGGAAGGCAACATTTGGCTGCAACTTCAAATGACCGGGTTGAGATAAAATGATATTTCGGAGTTCACTTATCCTTAAGTGTGTTTAAGTGAAACTAACGTTCAGTTAAGTGGTGTGTTATTGCAGCCTTTCATAGTGGCAATGAAAATGCACCGTCAGCCCAGATTAGTGTGTGCTGTAAATTTACAAGGGGAGAAAACCTCATCGAGCCCCCTGGGAGCAAAGTTTAACATTAAAAAAAAAGAAAAGAAATGGGAACAACAACAGGTGCTTGTACTTCACCTTTTCACTGATATGAATCCTCTGCTGGCTCTCATTAGGTCATTAGGGTCTTTAAGTTTTACTGCTTCTGTATATCCATTTGAAAATGTCTGAGAACAATCAAACTGTTTGCTGAAGTAACAGTTTATCCTACAACCTTTTATGTTCATCTCTGTGATGGATTTTTTTTCTTTTTCTTTTTCCTTTGGCGGCAGAGTTGGAATTGAAGATGTTTCCTCAAATTTTTGTCATTGCCAGTACAGAAAATAGACAAAATCCCAGACCATGGCAACAAAAATAGGAAGAATGCCTTATAGAAAAGGCTTTTTAACCATTTTAATTGCAATTACAAGCTAAAACTCGACCGATAGCGTATCTCTGAGGCTGAGACCAATACTGATATTTGACAGGAAAAAAGGGGAAAAATCAGAAAACTGAATGTTAGTTGTTTTTTTTAATGCAAACAGCTTACATAAACCATAACCATAACAGTTAATCAAAGGTGACAGTAATGATGAATACAAGATCACAGCAAATTTTAAACAGAAACCTCACTAGAAATTATATTCCTTTTATTATAATAAAATCTGAATGCTGGTATCACAAACACAGGAAAATATTATTTGATATATA
>JBBMJY010000006.1:17904696-17916442 GCA_037833715.1 Toxotes lorentzi
TATATATAGCTAACAAAACACAAATAATGATAAAAAAGACTGTACAAGTGAGATTTAAAATAAAATAAATAAAATAATAAAAATAAAAAAACAAATGGACATAAAAAGGTATCTCAAAAGAAATAGATACAACAAACTCCACTGGCAGATAATGTCAGCTGCCGATCCATCTTCCACGCTCTTACAAACAGTTTTCAGTCATTTCAGGTTGAATGCCAATTACCAACATTTATCAGCTGTTTAAGTTCTCTGGGAATGAATATGTTTAATGTGTGACTTTTCAAAGTAACATGAGACAACTATCAAAGCTCCAGCCATGCCAAATAATCAGTGCTGTAAATGCTGAGGCATCAGTCAGAAAATTGTCAAAACAATTTCATATCGTGGGGAACAGCCAAAAGAAAATCGGAGTCAAAATCTTGTCAATGAGTTGGACAAATGCAGCAGCAGCAGCAGCAGCAGCAGAGAGAAGAGGGCGGCCACGAGTTCAAACATACCAACAGTGGAAAGACAGATGGTGCTAATTGCTGTGTGGCCCAGCGTGTCCCTTTGTATCAGCAGTGTTTCAGTGGTGATTCATTCAGAGGTGGAAGAAGAACTCAAATTCTTCACGAAGCTGAAAATAGCAGCACCACGATGGGGGAATATTCTTTATCCCCGCAGTGCTGAGACTGAAGAAAAGAACTTGAAAAAAACAATCACTCATCAAGGTCAGTTTGTTGTGGAACTTTTGATTATGTCACATGGTCTTCATCAGGAGATGGAGTTTGTCAGTTGTCACCGAAATGCAGACGTTCACATTTCCACTTATTTCCCAACCACTTGACTGGCTTTAAGTTTTTTTGACCACATGTTTTAGTTGAGCAGTGGACAAGTGGTACATGTGAGCGTGTTACAAGAGTAATTTTGTTCCAGATGGATTGCCATCAGATGTTGTGCAGACATTCATGGTTCCCAGAGGATGAATCCTACTGACTTTGGTGATCTTTTATCTCTTGAGACTGATATTTGTTTTGCTTTTAGTGAAACATCTCTAACTATTGGATGTATTTAGTTTAACTAAAAAGATTAACATTGTTATTGTGAGCATGTTAGCATGGTGACGTTAGCATTCAGCTTCACAGAACTGCTAACATGGCTGTAAATTCTCGACATAGAAACTCTTCCAAAACAGAAATGCTCGAGCACCAGCACTGTCTTTAAAGCTGTACTACTGTACTTAGTTAATTCCCACCTCTGGATTTACTTAAAAGTTAAAGTCATTCAAAGTGTTGTGTTATTTTCTCTACCCTCTTCAAGTCCTGCATGGTCACTGCCAAATTCTGAGATAACACAAAGAACAGCCCTTTGTCTGGTCTCTGCTCTGGCACTTCTGGATTTTTCTCTCTCTTCCCATAAATGATGTGGAGTCTCTCTGCTTGTCAGGGGTCCCAGTGCTGTTACCTCACCAGTGGGATCAGGCCAACTGGAAATGTTCTCTGTGGTTTAGGGCTCTGGGAGTTTTGTGGGCGCTTTGATTTAGATAGAGAGCAGCAGTTTGGGAAAGCAGCAGCAGCAGCAGTGAGGGACCAGAGGAGAGGGTTCGGGTCGATCCATTCTGATTATTGCCCTAATGAGGGAGGAGGTTTTTTTTATTATTTGTAAAGAAAGCTATTGGGAGAAACTCACACGTTCAACACTCGTTAAATGAGTAGAGAAGGAGACGTATGACGCTTCCTCTTAAAAAGTAATTTTACAAACTGGCTACACATAACCTCCTTTTAATCATTTCCCCATTTATTTCCCTGGAAGTCTGTTTTCCATTTGGAGCTGGTTCACTTTTGGCTTTGATCTAATATAACTCTTTGTAAAAAAGATTTGTAACTGTGTTTAAAATTGCTGTAAATAAAGCTCATGTTTCATTATAATTTTCCTATTTTCACCAAGCCACAAGTGATTCTTAAACAAGTGTTGGTCTGATGCAGCTGACTCTGGATCAGCTCTATCGCTGCTGCGCAGTTTGACATCAAATCAAACAGGCGAACATGAGACGCAGCATTGCTTCATTTACCCATGTCTGCCATTAAAAACAGGAAAATACAGTGCACGCTAATTTTTTAAAATTGAAGTTATATACATATTAGAGTTTACTTTTCAGTGCTCCACGGGTTTTTATGTGAGAAGAAACAGAAAGTCTGCAGTTTGTTTGAACGCTGGGAAGGAAACTGATGGTGTTTTTGAGATACAGGAGATACGTTTTTAGATTTTAGGGATTCTGAACCACTTCAGAATGCTTTATTCAGCAGCACAAGCTTTTGCAAACTAAATTTCTGAAATGCTCTATATGCATCCAAAATATTCCACAGGATTCCTTGAAAGCTGCACAAAACATCAGGGGATAAATCACCGTGCTTCTTTGTAAAGCAGACATCACTTGTATGAATTTTTGGAGCTTGTCAGTGTTTTGATTGAAGCCCTGAGTTAAATGTCTCAACTCAAACATGACTTAAATTCACTGAATCTTTTCAGCTCCTCTCATTGTAGTTTAAATTCAGACCACAATAATCCCCCCCAAATTATTCCATTCAGTTAACACTGTGTGTGAATGGACAAAATCTTTAATATCCCCAAGAGACCAAAAAATCCCGTTTGTCAAAAATCCACATTAACATCATATAAAAGAAGAGTTTATTGACTCTTTTCGGTCTCTGGTGCTGAAATGACCTAAAATACCGACCCAGACTATATCAAGACAACAATGTCCACTCACAAGCCTTTTCTGGAGCTTCCAGCCATTTCTCGTCTTCAGAGACAGGGGTCAACAATGTCCCCCATATATACATGACCACCTGTTGTCATGTGACCGAAGCGCCACACTTAGATCATGTGATGAGAACTCCATCTGCTGAAGAAGACTGTGAGATGTGGTTGATAAGACAGCTGTTGGAAGCCGGTTATTATCGTAGCTATTGTAACTTGAACAACATGAACAAATTTAGGTTAGTAATTGTTTCATAATGTTGATAATTTGATAAAGGTCACACATTTGTTTTCAATTTGCTGTTTGTTTTGTGCATTTGTGTGCGGGTCTGTGTGTGTATCCTGCCCTGAAATTCACCTGCCGTGAAACCTGCGGTGGTCTTTGACCGGCGGAAACGCCAGTGAGGTTAAAAGTGTGTTTGTATTACACATCGCAGCAGGTTTCCTTTTTAAAATCACACACACACACTGGTAGTTTCTGCTCTGCTCATTGTGAAAACAAGCTGTTGGCAGCCACTCAGTGTCTTTCCCTCTGGTCCAAGCCGACTGCAGGTGCAAAAAAAAAAAGAAAAAAAGGCCTCTCTCTCACACACACACAAACACACTCACACATTTAACATGCAGCAAACTATGAAGCCTTCTCTTTGATTTTTAACACAGCTCCAGCCAGCAGAGCAGCGTTACTAATGCCGCCAGCTGAGTCCGGGGATCAAGTCTCCCCACTGTCCAGTGTTTCCACTGAGGAACGCTGTGATGTGGCGATTTACACTCGAGCCTCGGCTAACACACATAGGAGCTGCCTCGCTGGGTGTAAAACAGCTGGATGGATCTTTGTTCTACATGGGGCTTTTGGCTCCTTTTAATCACATGTTTTTTTTCCTCCATTGGTGTTATTAGTCTCAAATTAAAAGCGCAGAGGCGACCACAGAGGCATTCCTCGGTGTGAAATGATATTGCCAGGGCAAGTCGGGTCTGATAGAAAGAATTTAATGCAAAGTCTTCATATTTCAAGGTAGATTTTGATGATATTAGAGTATTACATGGAATAAATCCTCCCTGGAATGTGAGCTTCAGGGCTTTTCTTTGGCTGCAGGCTTTGAAAATGCTTTCATTTCCGATATTTTATCCCCTTAAGCTCAGCTCATTGTTGAAAGTATTGTTGTTTCATGTGGTGCATCTAGGCTACGCGGACAGGATAGGAACTGAGAGTTTTCGAATTCGAATTGCCGCTCACGTCCTTTTAACTTTGCTTGCAGCTTGATGTCAGAGTTGGTTTTGGTGTTTGTTCAAGTGTGATGTGAGAGCAGAAAGTAGCCTGTTAGTTCTTCAACTTTGGCATCCAAGCTTTGCCTTTTCATCACATGATCAGCTAATATTAACCCATAAAGACTCCACTTATACCAGGTGTTGGAGGTCACTGATAAAGGCCTGTAATCCCTGGGTGATGACATGAGTTAAAATGACTGAAATAAACCCTCTAAACACTTCAAAGAGGCATGGTATATTGAAAACATGAGAGCTAACCTCAAGCTAAAAAGGCCACTGTTTTTTCATTTTGATCTGAATGTAATTAAATTAGCTGCTTTGAAAAGAGTTGTGCCTCATTTATTTGGATGTAAAGTTCAAAGAAAAACTTCTTCCAAACTAAACAGATTCTTTAGTTGTTTATTCAGCATTTCAACCTCAATGTTGCAAACAGCTCAGGTTGACACGCTGCTGAATGGGACTTAGCATCAATTATTGTCATGTTTGTGGTTTGAATTTTTTATTGTTAACTTATACGATTTCAGTGCGCACATAACCAGAACTGTCACTCAAAGATAATTAAATGAAAACCTATATACCTAAAATTGTAAATTTTTTAACTGGAAAATTATTTGAATCCTTGTCGGCACAAGACACAGATCTCATGGATGAATTCGCCTTATTTTTTATATTGCTTTTTTCCAAACAAGCATCCCCCCCCAAAAAAGGGGAATCAATGAGAAATCCCCACTGTTTAAGTTAAATCTTCATTGTCACTGATGTTCCCACAGGCTGGGCAGAGGGTTCCTCTCTTCACTACTCAGACGGACGCTCCAGCCGTCTCTCCCTGGAGAAAACCTTTGGCCGGTCGGGTAAAGACTCCAAGTGCCACCACATGTTGAAGCACCTTCACAATGGAGCCCGAATAACTGTGCAGATGCCTCCAAATGTAGAAGGTCACTGGGTGTCCACCAGGTAAACAACTACAAACTTATGTTTTCTGTACATCCTTATTTTATAGGAAAGCAGGAAGTTTATATTATTATAAAACTTATTATACATAATCTAATGAAACAGTCCCTATATGTTTAAACAATGGCATTAAAACAGGACGTGTTCTAAAGGCTAAAGGACGTGTTTAAGGGATAGATAATGCTGTTTCTTCCTATCAACGATAGGCCCTTCCTATCATAGATTAGATTAGCTTCCTTTAATAGCTCTAAACGATAACTGATGTGCAAACTGTTCCTGAGCTCCTGTGTTTTCTGTTGCAGCTGTGAGGTGAGACCAGGACCAGAGTTCTTAACGCGATCCTACAGTTTCTACTCCAACAACACCTTCCAGGCTCACCAGTTCTACTACGAGGACAACCACTGCACCAAACCCACCTACACTCTGGTAATACGGGGTCGTCTGCGCTTACGCCAGGCCTCCTGGATCATCCGCGGCGGCACAGAGGCAGAGTACCACCTCCACCGTGTCCAGATGGTGTGTCACACAGCCACCGTGGCCAAAGAGCTCAGCCAGAGGCTCAACCACAGCTGCCGAGGGGCAGTGAAGGGCCCCTGGGAGCCCAATGTGATCTACGAGCTGTGGAGCGAGGAGGGCGGCTACGACTGCTCCAGGGAGCTTAACTTTGCCATGCATGAGCTGCAGCTGCTGAGGGTGGAGAAGCAGTACCTGCATCACAACCTGGATCACCTGGTGGAGGAGCTGTTTCTAGGAGATATCCACACCGAGCCATCGCAGAGGCTGTACTACAAGCCGTCCAGCTACCAGACCGCCCTGCAAAACGCCAAGGTCAGTCCCTTCTGTCACTGCTCTTTTAGAGTTTAGGGAGGGTGAAGTTTTCCTCCGGGCTCCTTGTAGAGCTAGAAAGAGTTTTTCTTTTTTTTCAGAGCTGCTGGAATTTTTGTAGACTGTTGGTTTTCCTCCTATAGGAGTTTGCAAGATTAAGAAGGTTGTGAGATAATAACTGGGATAGTAAGCAAGAAAAAACTGAATTGTGCAACATAAGATTATGCTTAATATTATAGGCATTTCTTCAGTATTTACTTTTTGCTACTTTTTTGTCAAATGAAGGACAGTTTCAACTGCTTAGGCCCCTGAAATGGTCTGAAAGAGGGGAAATAAATGTTTGGTAGAACTTCTCAGAGACTCTCAATAGACATTTCTCTGTATTAAGAGGTCACAATCTACAATGGTAGTAATTTGGATATTTGCATACTTAACTTAAAGGTGCCCTGTGGAGTTTTCTTTTAAGCAGTCAAAGTAATATTTAGATTTAGTGTGTATCCTGAAAATCTTACATATATTTGTAAACCTTGTTCTCTTTACGTTCATTTTTCTTCACTGTGCATTGCTATGTTTTTGTGCATGATACTGCCACCAACTGTCAGTGGAATGAAATCTTTGGCATGACTGCAAGCCTGTGAACTTTAACTTAAGGACCCACTTATAAAAATATTGCTCCACAGCGCCCCTACTGGTCAAAAACTCCACAGGGTACCTTTACGTTTCAGTGACTGGGCAGCATTCATGGTCGTTTGATGTGAGGGGAAAGAGGGCATTTAAGGTAAATGTTTGTTCCTTTTTGCCAATTAAAATTGCTGTTAGTGATAATCAAGCCAACCATCGACCTATCAGAATGTCTGAACTGAAGGTCTACCATTTACAACGACCTCTCACAAAGTTTGTTTTGGCCCGGGGAGGGCTGCACACACACATACTTACAGTACAAGTCACCAGTGTAAGATGAGAACCCTTCCCACCTGTGAACTGCCTTTTGTGTTCTTTGGAACATATGACCAGGTCAGAGGAAGGGTTTTGTGTTCTGTCCAGAGTGTGCGGCTCAGGGGGTAACCTCTGCTGAACTACACTCCGCACTGCAAAGACCACACACACCAAAAACAGCTTAAACTGACCTTAACAATACTATTTTTCTTAATCATAGTCTCCTCGAGGCAGTGAAGAGACCTGGGTAAAACAATATTTGATAGTAAGTCTTTAGATTTTAGCAGTGTAGCCTGCTGGAATGTCAATTTGTAGTAATTTTCATTGATTGAGAACTTCTTACAATCTGTAATCTCCACCTACCTGTTACACCAAATAGATTAAAACACATTAAACTTTAAACACTGATGGATCAAAATCAAATTAAGGATCAGTGTATGCCAGCAATCATGCCCTTATACCCTTATACACTAATCATTTGCACTTGTGGAAACCAGAAACTATGGATAAGCTGATTTTTTCTCCCATATCTAGCCTTAGAAAGAGCCCTTTCTTCCCTCCACTGTGCTTACGGGATGTAATTTCTCTATTTACACTGCTGAACAGCAGTTTCCCTGCTGGATGAAACCCTAGAGTGATGTTTTCATTGTCACCATCCACGGAGATTACAATGAAATCCTGTTCGGGTCTGCTGTCTAAATAAACATCCATTTGTACGGGGATGATGGGGCTTGGTGTTGCTGATCAGAATGTAAACAGTGTGTGGAGTGAGGAGCTGTGATCAGACCAGCTCCCCTGTGGTGCTGTAATGACCAGAGCTGCTCTCCTTAAGCCCCTCTAGCCCACAGAGGCGCAACGTGAAACTCGGCCTATCTCTGGGAGCGATCAACATGTGGTATTCCTAGAGTTTGGAATCATGCGGCCATATGAATTATTCCAGAGAGCACATACCACGTCTGATTTCATGCATGCCTGAGGCTCAAATCAACGTGTTGCATGTGCTCTATTTCTCCATCTTTTTTTAATAAAAAGTTATATGGGGTGTTAGTGGAGCTGTGACTCGCTTTTAGTTGCAGTTAGAGTCAAACATAATTACAGCATTGCTTTATAAGGTCAGTTCACCAAATTTACAATAAACCAATATCTCATTTCTGGTGGAATCACTGCATTTCAGAGAGAAATATTGTACATCTTCATATAATATCTCTAGCTGATAATTACATATGAGATTACGTTTAAAAATGGATTCACGTTTGTTATAAACTACTCTGAAATGTATTAAACATTGCAAAACTTGACCAGCCTAAACAGTAAAATGCTACTTACACATAAAAGCATTGGTAATAATCCAATATTATATTATATGATAATGTAACATTCACAGGTGCCAACGTTTAGGACGATGAGTACTTTTGTTTTTTTTTGATAATTTTAGTACATTTTTCTTCCAACACTTTTACTGAAGTGAAGTTGTGAGTCCAAAAATTTTCTTACTTTCTCACTTACATAAGTAAACAATCACCACCGGTAAAGCAGATAGTTTTTATTTAACTTCCTGAGACACATTGAGATACATATGTAAGAGTTCTGCTGCCAGCCCACTTCAGTGGAGGTGAATGAAATTCCATTTGTGGTGCTCATAGCATTTAAAAAAACAGTGTTATTGTGGATAATCAGAAGAACATACTGTTAATAGTTTTCATTGGAACGATTTCTTTGGCAGAAAGTAGGTCCAGTATAAACTGTTCACAGTGTGTTTTTTGATTATCCGGATTAACTGGGACATTTTTTCTGACAGGAGATGATGCTGTTGATGATTTCTTTTTTTTTCCAAAGCTGCACTAACCAATGTTTTTATATAAAACAATGGTTCAAATAACTTTGATGTTAAAGGTGTCCATGTTTTGACAAACTCACAGAATTATCCTCCTACTCTCTCCTCAGCTCTGTGGAACATTTTAGCTTCTTTCAGCTCGTTGTTTTGGTTTTACAACCTGTAGCTTTAGGTTCAGTCAGCCGATAGCTGTTTTTTTTTTAGCATAAATGCACTCATATTCTGACTCTGAAACCGACCCAGTACCAAGTAGCAGACACATAAAGTGAGCAACTAGCTGGTGAACATAAATGGAGCATGTAGCAGCCAAAGAGCCAGATATTTCATTAGGTGAGACCAAAAACTGAGTGAAAAGACAGTGAACACTGTGCTTAAATTCATCAGATGGTCTGAAACATGACTCCACATTAATGGTAATTTTGCTCTGTGTCTGCTTGATGTGTAAATACACAACTGTTTGCTGACGTGTTTCTCACATCATCTTTATTAGGTGATAAAATGTCAGTGTTCTTTACAGCTGGTTGCACTGCCACCAAGTGGTTTAAAAAAAATACAGCTTTAAATTGAAATTTTTTTTAATGCTGTGAGCATCTCAAATGAGATTATACTGGTCTCCACTGTATCCAGATGAAAGCTGAAAACTCTTAAGCAGATAACTCAAAACCTCAGCACCGCCAGAATTATTTGCATGGCTAGATCCCATTAGAGATAAAAGAGGAAATATGTTATTTTGTAATTTGGTTGAACTGACCCTTTAAGCTTGTTAATATGCTTCTATAATAATACAAGCAGGGATTAGAGGCGTTTTTGGACATCCTAAATGTTGAGTAATTTTATAGATTTGGTCAATTTTGAGTCCAGTTGGTCATCAGCTGAACACATACAGTAAATTAGGTTATAAAATCTATATTTCTCTGGTGAACATTAGTAGAAAATACCTCACTCCTTCCTGCAAGGAGGTACTCTCAGCATGACCATTTCCAGAGGTTGTAATGGTTTCTTTTTCAGGGATTTTTATTGCCATGGTGACTATCCAATCCATTAATCTTAAGCTGGGTACCCAGAGCTGGTCGCAGTCCACAACATTTGCTGGTGCCAGCAAATTGTGGTTATGGGGCGGATCTCAGCAATGATGCAAGGGCAAGGCCACAGACTTTGTTTTTAACTTTGTTTTCTCTGTTTTTTGTCGCCTGGTTTGCTGCTGCGTCACTGAGGCAAAGTAATGACCACTTGATAATGACCCTTGTAAGGAAGCGATGCGTTTTTTTATATGGTTGTTGTTGGTGAAGTGTGTCAGTGTTTCAGTGATTACCGTGTTTTTACACATATCCCTCATGCAGAGGCTCATTTGTGATGATGCATTATGCCTTCCTGAGTTCTGTTTACGTTATGGTAATCCTATAAGCCCTTAAAATACATTTAAACCTTGAGCAATGAAGCCAGTCAGTCTGAGATAAGACTCTTATTATGAATTCCTGATAAGTCATCTTACAGGAATGATGCTGGTCAAGCTTTAAGGATACCAACACAGAGAAACATGGGTGTAATGTTTATGCTCCACCAACAAGTTTCTAAAGAAGCACTTTAAAACCTGGTGTTGTTTCTGTTCCCTGTAAAATGTTGGCTTTTGGACGTTGTCCTCCTCTTTGGCGCTAATCCCCAAAATGCCCAAATGAAAGAATAGATGCCAAACAAAGAAAAATTCACTTCTAATTCTCCTTGATCTGCTGTGGCTTGGATTGTGCCTCATTTGTATGTTGCTTCAGACAAAAGCGGCTACCCGGTGTAGTAAAAAATGAAATGAATGACTGTAATTTTATATGAAGCTAAGACAGTAACATCCTCCCTCATTTCCTCATTTTTCTTCAATTCCAGTAAGGGTATAAACTGCTTTGCTTTCAGCAAAAACTGTATCCACCTGTTCATAGCAACACAAGCTTGTACAAGTCAGACACTGTAGGTGATCCATGGCAGGGAGATCCGGCCTACCAATTTTTGTCCTGTTAAATATGAAGTTAAAGTTTGTGAATTTTCTGGTTTTATTGTTTGTCCATTTGCAATCCTGCCCTGTGAGCATCTGGTCCATGTTTAAATCGACTCAAATGAAAGGAAAGTTTGTTATAGCAGCACTTAAGTTTGTTGGCCATGAAGGCTTTTATCTCTTTTAGGGCTTAAACAATATATCAGTTGATTCAGAACAGCTTACAGATGAAAAACTGGCAATGACTTTGATAATCAGTCAGTCATTGTCTGGTTCCAGCTCAGTTTGGTAGATCTGCAGTTTTTCTTTGTCTTAGATTGTTCAAACAATTAATTGATGATTCAAAAGAATTAAATAAAAAATTATCGTTAGTTGCCGCCCAAATCCCGTGCCACGTTTCCCCTACGGGGCTTATTGAAGGAAAGATGTCAAGGGACAACGATGTGCTAATATGAAACTAATTACAAGCCTTAAGTTCAGTCTAACGCTTCCTGTGATTTTGTTTGCTGTTAAGAGTCACAAAAATACACATCTGGGCTCTAAGACAGAGCTGAGGTGATGCAAGCAAACTGCAACACCCACGACCATGAGAGACTTTTTAACCAAGGCAAACACACCCGTCTGAAACCTTAATTAGACATTTTGGGAAGCACACTGAGAGTTAAATGAGTAGATGATACCACTCTCATGTGGGTTTTTTTTTATTAATGAAAAGTATTCCTTTGTGTTTGCTTAGAGGAAAGCCTAGTGATGCTGATGACATACAACTAAACCAAAAATGGGTACAATTAAGGTGAGAACTGCATCTAGGTAGTGAAAATTAAATTAATTTACCTAAAAAGATCTGTATACAGCAGTGGATAACCTTAAATGGTACAAAGGTAAGTGTTAAACTGCCCAAGACTAGGGCTGGGTATCGCTCAAAAATTTTCAATACCAATAACAATACCGATACCTTGCCTTTGATACCAATTCCTGAACGATACCTTTTTCAATACCTTTTTTTTTTTTTTTTTTTTTAATCTATTGTAGAAAATCTACATTACACATAACTTTGAAAAGTTAAGTTTCAAGTCAATATATTAGGCTTACTGCAGCTTACCATCATACCATACCATCTGAGCAATTCTTCTTTAGAAAAATCAGCATGTCTGACACCTGTTTTTCAGGCGTCAGACATGCTGGCTCCAGGCTAACAGTGTCCCTCGCAGTAC